>MU380374.1:0-56821 GCA_022495085.1 Xylaria sp. FL1042
TATTAATATTTTATAAATTAAAACTAAATAATTAAATAATAAATTAAATTTTAAAAAGCTTAGTTTTTTTAAAATTAAAAAAGTTATTTTTTTAACTAATTATAAATTATTATTATTAAAAAATATAAAAATTTATTTTATTTTTTATATTTTTTTATTTAAACTAGCTTTTAAAAATATATAATTTAAATTATAACTTAAAGTAAAAAATAATTAAAATATTTATAAAGTTAAAAAAATATTAGATTTTTATTAAAATAAAAATAATATTAAATATTTTATAAAATAAAAAAAGTATTTATATATTAATAATATTTAAAAGCTTAAAAAATATTTAAAAATTGCTGCAGCTGCTATAAATTAATTTTATTTTTAATATTTTAATTAACTAAAACTAAAAATATAAAATTAATTTTTTAAAATATATTTAAAGCAGCTTAATTTATTTTAAAAATAGCTTTAAGCTAATAATTTTTAAAAGTTTTTTTTTGTTAAATTATTTTATTAATCTTATATTTTTTTTTTTTTGCATTTTATTTTATTTAATTTTTTTTTTTTAATAAAATTTTTAAACTACGTTTTTTAAAAAAATCTTTTTACTTTTACAAGCAATAAAAAGTTGCTAACTTTTAATAAATATTATTAAACTATTTAACATATTTATTTTAAAAAGCTTTAAACTTATTATTAAATTTTTTAAATTTATTATTTATTTTTTTAAGTTTATTTTTAAGTTTTTTAAGCTTATTTTTTGCTTTTTTGCGCTTTTTTTATAAGCGCTTTTATTTTTTAAATATATTTAATAAAAATAATATAAAACCTAAAAATATATTATAAAAATGTTAAGATTAAGTGCAATAATAATAACTAGAGATTTTATTAATATAAAAATAAATATTATTTAAAAAAAAGCAGTAAAAGTAAAAAAAAACCTAAAATTTATATTTTTAAATAAATTAAGCATAGTTATTATAAGCTTTACGCTAGTTTAACTTAAAAATATATTGCGATTTTAAAATATAAAAAGGCATAATTAAAGCAACTTATAAAATAAAAAAAAAAAAAGCTTTTTTTTTTTTTTAAATAAAAAAAAAAAAAAAAGAAAATAATATTATAAAAAAAATAAGCTATTATAAGTTAAACTAATAAGCTTAATTAAAAAAAAAAGGTTTTTTATATAAGCAAAAAAAAAAAAACTTTTTAACTAGTTATATAATATAATAATCTAGTTAATTTAATAGATTTTATTAATTTGCTTTAAATTATATAAATTATATAAATTATATAAATTATATAAATTATAAAGATCGTATATAACAAAAAAAAAAATATTATTTTTTAAATATTTATATAATAATATATTTTTTATATCTAGTTATTTATTTAATTTAATTTTTTAGCTATTAACTTTATAATAAGGCCTACCTTTATTAAATTAATATATTTATTAATTAACTATTATTTATATTGCCTTGTTTATTAAATAATAATAAAAGTACTAAAAAACCTTTTTTATAAACACTTATTAATTAGTTTTATTATTACCTGCAAATTAAAAACCCCACGTACCGCTTATATTTCACTATAAATATATAATAAGTTTATAATATTATTATATTATATTATATATTTAAGCAAATATTATTTATTTTTAAAAATTTATAATATTTAATAAAAAACTAAAAAAATATACTTAATAAATAATTAATATTATATAATTAAAATATTTTTTATGCTATTATATTAAACAAAAATAAAAAATTTATTTTTAACTTATAAAAAAATATATAAAAAGCATTAAAAATTAAGCTACTAATAATAATAGCGTATTATTTATAAAAAAATAAGTTATTAAAAAAAAAAAACTAAATAATAAAAATAACTATTTATTATTATTATTTTTTTAAACTTAAGTTAAATTAAATATAATTAATATTAAGTTTATAATAAAACTTAAACTTTGCGTTTTTATAAGCTATATAATTTATACCGCATAAATAATTATTTAAATTTAAACTGCTTAAACTTTTAAATATAATTACTAAGTAAAAAAATAAGCGCATTTTTAAAAAAATATAAAATCTTTAAAATTACTTATAATAAAACGCTAAGCTAGCAATAAACTTTATAGCTGCTTAAGCTAAAAAACTTTTTAATTATAACTATTAAGCGTTAAAATTTAAACTAAAAAATAAGGTTTTTTTTTAGCTATATAATAATTATTATTTATTTAACAAGCTATTAAAAAAGTTTTTTTAATAAAAAATAAAAATTTAAACTATTAAGCGTAAAATTAATAACTTAATATATAAATTAAACTTTTTTAAGCATTATTAAATTTATTTAATAATATTTATTACTTAGCTATAACTAGTAAAAAATAAAAATAATTTATTTTAGCAAATAATTTTTTTATTAAAATTAATAAAAGCCGACTAAAATTTTAATAATAAAAATAATAATAATATATATAAAATAAAAATTATTTTATAATACTAGCTAAACTAAAAAAAAAACAAATATAATTATTTAACTAAGTAAAAAAGTTAAAAATATTAATATAATTAATAATTAACTATAAGAAAATTATATTATTTAAAAAAATTAATTAAGAATTACTAGAAAAAAAATAAAAAATAGCTTAATAATTAACCTTTTTGCGTAAATATTATAGTTTAGCCGCTAAAAAAAAAACAGCTGCGCAAAGCAGCTAAGTTTATAAAAAAAAGCGATAAACTTATAATAAATAATAAAAATATAACTAACTTTTCTCGGAAATAAAAAAAGCTATATAAAGTAATTAAATTTGCTTTAAAAATAAGCGATATACTTAAGCTTATTTAAAGTAATACTGCGTTAAATACTATAAAACTATTATTAAGCAGCCTAAAAAAACTATTAAAAATATAAATAGTAAAATAAGTTAAAAGCGTTTAATAGCGTTATTAAATGCTATTATATTATTTATAAATAAATAATAACTTAAAAAAAGTAATAAGTTAAAGCTAAAAAATATTGCTTAAACAAGTAATGCTTAAAAAAATAAAGCTATAAAAAAAACTAATTTAAAGAATATAATTCGAGAAAGCACCGTTTAAAAAAATAATAAAAATAAAAATATAAAAGTAGCTATTAAAAAAAACAGTGCTAAAAACGCAAAAAAGAATAAAAAAAAAAGCGTTAATATATAATAGCTATTATTAAAGTTAACAGGTTTTTTTTAAATAGCCGGCATTTTAATAAACTTTTATAAAAAGTTAAACTAATAGTTTTTATAAATAACTTAAAAGCTTTATAAACTATAATTAATAGCGTAAACTATAATTAATAATATAAGCTATAAGTTATAAAGGTATAAGTTATAGCTAAAAGCTATACTTATAAATATTAGCATAGCTAATATTAGCTTAAATAACTTAAAATTTTATATTTTATATTTTACCACCTAATAGTTTTTATTAATAAAATATTATCGATTTACTTAACCGGCTAAAGCTTTATATTTAATTAATTATTTTAAGTTAATATAATTATATAAATTTATTAGTTTTATTAAAATATTAGCTATATTATTTACTTTTATTAAACTTTATATAATACTTATAAAGAAATAAAAATAAAAATAAAAATTAAATATTATTTAAATTATAATAAATATTTATATATAATAATTAACTTTTTATATATATTAAAATAAATATCTTGTTGCTTTATTAACTATAAGGTTAAACTAAATATTATATTAATAAATAAATATAAATATATATATATTTAAATAAGTTAAACCTTTTAATGCTATATAGTTTTAAAACTCCTGATTTTTAAAGAGACGCTGTGTTTATTTGCTAAGCCCACTGCTGCCTTTCCAATCCGCGAATGCTACTTAAGATTCACTTGCAGAGCTTAACATATGTAGGTAGTTGGGAATGGGGTGGCTTCCTAGCGTTCGGAGCTAAATTATGCCGAGGTACAGCAGATGCTCGATTTAACTGGGAATATGCGGGAATTTCTTAAGCGTTATCATTGCTATGGATGTCTGCGGTAATATTCAATGTGCTACAGAAACAAGAGGCTGAAAGTGTTCAGGTGACAGAATTGCCGTCATATGTTCTTGGAGAAGGTATTTTTGTTTCTACAATGTCATTATGGTAGGTACCTACATAGTGATCAAGCACGGTCCACTACTAAAACTACCCAAGATAGGTTAGCGTCGACTGCCATTCGCTAAATTCCCATACTTTAGACTAAATCTCCACTTTTCTCTCTCTGCCCGGATTATTGTGGCCAGGTTTTTATTCCTTTCCCCCCTGCGGCCCTGCCTCGCCGCCTGCCTTCCTCCACAACAACCTCAACAACACTTTTTCTCTTGCTCTTCATTTCTTTTCTCCGCTCACACAAATAATCATCGCAAGCAAATTTCCATCGGCTTCCCGCATTCGTGATTGTGTACGAAAGACAAATCAAATCTCTTCAATCTACTCTTCATTACTGTGGAAGTAGAGCAGCGGGAAACGACAGCTGCATGCGCAGGCAAATTGAGATACGTGACTAGTGATTCTCGTCGTCATCAAGGAACTCTTTATTCTCTTTGTCTCCTCGGTTCCGCCTCTCTCACACTATCTGCTGTTGCCCAGAGGACTGAGCATTATATGTTGATGCGACTGCAGACCCGTACCCGTCTTGCATACAGCCGGCATATATATAGTTGTTTGCCGTCAATCTAGTCAGATTTCTCGAGCAGGAGGCAGGAGACGCTCCGGCTCAAGTACAAGTATATTGCGAGGACCCTACATCCACTTGAACTGACTTGGTAGTTGAACCGCTTTGAACACATTGTGGCTGCTTGGTGTACCTGCGTGATCTGCAACTCTTTCAGCCTTTGCTTTGCACATCGCCGTCTTCAGCAGTCGACTTTGTTGCTTTGGGTTTCTTGTCATCTAAGGTATACACTGCCTGCAGGTATTGGTCGCCACAGTATTACGCACCGCATCGCGTCGCGTCACGCAGCGCGATCCCTTTTGTCTCCCCAGATTCTCTCTTCTTGGTCTGTTTCGGCTCGGGAAGTCTGAAAAGACTCTGATACGATGGGCGAGGTTCCCGATATCACGGCCATCCTGGCTGCTCTGGGTTAGTAGATATGTCGTTTATTGTTCTGAAATGACCCCATGAAACCGTCCGTGTTGTATCTAACATTGCTCTCTTGTCCCAGCTAATCAGCGCAATGCCCCCACCCCGAGTCAGATCCAACCGCCTCATGCGATCCCTCCTTACCAACCGCCTCCGGCGCCTCCAAGCACCTATCCGGGGATGCCTCCTGCAACCCAACCACAGGCATACCCGCCTGCGAATTATGCTCTTCCGCAACCCTCGGCAAGTGGAAACTTTGACTTGAGTTCTATTAGACCTGCCAATTCAGGTACTGTCAGTTTTACCGATGCTGTTGCTCAAGCCAAGGCCTATGCGGCCGAGAAAGGTTTAACCTCGTATGAAAGGCCAACACAGGCTCAATATGCTTCCTCGCATGATTCTCGTGCTCTCGATTCCAGAAATTATAGAGGACGCTCTCGTTCTCCACAAACGCGTCGTGATGCCTATCGTGACAACTTCAACCCATACAGAGATGAACGACGTGATGATCGTGGTAGCCATGCTCGTGATTATGGTCGCGATCGCTCTATGTCTCCAGGTCCTAATCGGGGCCGACCATCTGGTACCTTCTCACCTCGTGGAGGTGGTCGTGATCGACCTGGCGATGATAATGACGAAATGATCGAGATTGAATCCAGCCTTGTGGGCTTAATCATCGGAAGGCAAGGCGAGAACCTGAGGCGCGTTGAATCTGAGACAGGATGCAGAGTACAATTCATCTCCCCCTCGGGTGAGCCAGGACCGTACCGTCAATGCAAAATCACTGGTCCTCGTGCTAGACGTGCTGAAGCGAAAGCTGCCGTCAATAGAATCATTGAAGATAGTGGAATGGGTGCCATTGCACGTGCGGGTCTTGATCCTTCCCAAAAAGCGGGTCGAGGACCTGGACCTTCAAGTGTTACCAGTGCTGCCGGCGCTGGCGGTCCTGCTACACTCCGTGATGGCGAAGACTGTGTGCAAATTATGGTTCCGGATCGTACCGTTGGCCTTATTATCGGTCGTGGTGGGGAAACCATCAGAGATCTTCAAGAACGCAGTGGCTGCCATATTAACATCGTTGGTGAATCTAAGAGCGTGAATGGGCTTCGTCCTGTCAACCTTATTGGACCCCATCTTGCAGCTGCGCAAGCTAAGGAATTGATTCTGGAGATTGTTGACAGTGATACACGCAATGGTGGCCCTGACACTAACAAGCCTTCTCGCCCACCCAAGAATGACAATTACAATCACGACACGCAAGGCGGTGGTGATAAAATCAATGACTCTATATACGTACCTTCTGAGGCTGTGGGTATGATTATTGGCAAAGGAGGCGAGACCATCCGTGAGATGCAAAGCACGACAGGATGCAAAATCAACGTTTCCCAATCTTCAGGGCCTGGTGAAGTAGAACGTGAAATTGGCTTAGTTGGTTCTCGTGATGCAATCGGCAGAGCCAAGCGAGCAATAGAAGATAAAGTTGAAGCAGTGGTAAGTCACATTCTGCGACATTGGCCTGTTGAACCTACTAATAAATGCGTAGCGACAAAAGAACAGTGGTGGTGGTGGTGGTCGTGGCGGGCGTAATCAGAATCGCCGTGACTGGGATAATCCTAACTCCAACTATAACTCTCACAACTCTAGTAACCAATCTAGTATGACGGATTCTCAGACTCCTGCGCCCGCCAATGGAGGTGCGGATCCGTATGCCATGTGTAAGTCTCCATTCGACAAAAACCCTTCAAATATTGAACTAATTAATATGTTTTAGATGGTGGCTACCAAGCATACCTCGCACTGTGGTACCAAGCTCTTGCTCAACAGCAAGGCGGAGGCCAGCCAGCCGGTGAGGTGCCAAAGCCTCCAGGGGCTTAAAACAAGCTTGTACTCTGGCCGATATATTTCGGCTCGTGACCGCCTTACAATGATACTTCGACTGTTTGATACATCTGATACCCACGCGAAAAAGTTATGCTTTGATATGATGAGGTCCACTACTTTCTTACACTTATCTGATGCACTATATTTGAGGACGCATTCTCGGGTGCGGTTTTGATATTAATTCTCTTGATATGATACCACACGTCCTTCAATTCCTATACCTGGAGAATACATCCGGGAGGCTGTATTTTTCGTTGGCCCGGGTGGATTTATCACATTTGGCCCAGGGCACTCTCGGACTTCTCTTTGGGCTTGCGTTTCCGCCGTCTGAAGCACTCTCTCGTTCGTGAAAAAAAAATTTCGACCTCCTAGATCGTGTTCTAAAAGGGAAAAGAAGGCATACGATCTTATGGAAGAAGTACGGTTGCTGATTTTGGGTTATGAGTCTCTGATACGTGGTTGAAGTACTGGAGGAATCACCTCTAGTCGCACGAGTCCATGACATATGGGTTTCCTCTTATGGCGGAGGCTCCCTACTATCGATTTAGGGAGCTGTCGGAGTTTAGGAACCCCGATGAAACGTTGCTTATGCTTTTTTCTTTCTATGTATATTTTTCTTTCTGGCTTTCGAGTCTACCATGGTTAGGGGCTCTTTTGACGGCGCCATGTCGTTTCGCAACACAATAGACAATTTGGCGCACAGCTGAAATAAAAAAGGGATCAGTGGCGGGCTAGGTTCGACTCGGGAAAATTTGCTTGTATAGTAGGCTTAGGAGACTCGACCGAATAATTTTACTGTACACCTGACGCTCACGTTTCCACTTGCTATTTGTATACGAAATTGCTCTATGCTACTCCATTGTCATGACGTCTAAGATGGGCTCTGGTGAGCTATCTATAGTCAACAGCAATATCTTCACACTCAGTGTACTTGCATTGCGTATGGTATATATCTAAACCGATAAGTCATCACCCCAGACTTCCTTCGCGATATCAACTTGTAGACGAAGCTTAGCCCACTGCTCCCCTTCCGAAAGATCATTGCCCTCCGAAGTAGAGCTGAATCCACACTGATGGCTCAAGCATAGCTGGTCGAGGCCTCGCGGGCAAAATGTGGCGGCCTCGCTCAGTCGACTGATGATCTGGGCGCGGTCATCGAGCGCTGCCGTTTTGCTCGACATGACTCCAAGGACTACTATTTTTTGCGGCGGCAGGTGTCGCAGAGGCGAGAAGTCTCCCGATCGCGCGTCATCATACTCGAGGAAATAGACATCCACGTCGAGTTCCTTGAACAACACCTCGGCAACGGGCTCGTAACCCCCTTGCGCGAACCACTGCGACCGATGGTTTCCGCGACACAGGTGGATCCCGATGGTCATGTCCTTGGGCCGCTTTGAGATGGCCGCGTTGATGAGCGCCGCGTATTGTCGCGCGAGCACGTTGGCGTTGCCGTGGCGTAGCTCCGCGTCAACGCGCATCTTGGGATCGCAGAGATATGCGAGATTTGTGTCGTCGAGCTGTACGAAGCGGCATCCCGCCTTGTACAGATCGTCGAGCTCCTCCTGGAATACCCGCGCGAGGTCGTCGAAGAAAGCGTCTAGCTGCGGGTAGGCCTTCTCGTCGATCGTCTCGCGACTATTCCGGAAGTGGATCATCGTGGGCGAGGGGATGCAGACCTTGGTCGTCACCTTGCTCTTGTCGATGTGCGACTCGAGGAAGTGGAAGTCGTCCACCTGGATAGGAGCCGGGTGGCCGATCTTGTCGACGACCACGAGCCGCGGGGGCATCGTGCCACCGACGCTGACGTTTGTGGATTGCATGGCGCCGCGTTGCTCGACGCCCGATAGATGCTTCAGGAAGTCCACGTGGAACCACCGCCGACGGAACTCGCCGTCCGTCACGGCGCGGAGGCCGACTTCCTGTTGCTTCTGTACCACATCTGCGATGTGCTCGTCTTCCAACTCCCGTAGTTGCGCGGCTGTGATCTTGCCCTCCTCTGCTTTTTCGCGGGCCGCGAGGAGATCCTTGGGGCGCAACAGCGAACCAACCTGGTCGGCGCGGTAGACGCCGGGAGGGAGAGGCATAATAGTCTAGTGTGATATTAAGGAGGGCTGGGGAGGAGTTTGATACGATGACGATGACGACAGAATAAACTTTTTTTTTTACATTCCACTACTACTGATATATACACGAGCGAGCGGATAAAAGTAGAGAAAAGAAGAGGGACCGTAAACATGAAGCCCACTTATACGTAGATATATGATGACTAGTCATGCGCTGACCTATACTCCTAGGCTTGCTAGTCCGCCCGTATGTACGCTATGTACATCCGAAGGCGACGAGTTCGCCATCTATTCTTACTCACTGTACACTGCACACTACACCGTATTCGGGAATACGGCAAAGGCTTCCAATCCCGGCGGCAATTGATCGTTCGACGCGCCTCGCCAGTTTGGTGGGAGGGGGCCACGGATTGAGGGAGAAAGAAGATGGACGGAGAGATTCCTACCTAGGTGTGTTGGAACTTTTGACGTGTGTGCGTGGTGTGCCGGACCGAACAACCTGAGAAGCACCAGGGCGTGCTGTTGGTTCGTCTGCCACATGGCCTCTGCCAGGGCCTCTGCCAGGGTATGAACCCTGCTTCGAGACGAAGACGACATGGCTCTGGTGGTAGTGGCGGTTGGTGTTTTTTTTTTTTAGTAGTCCTCGCTAGATACCAGTGACACTATTTCTCGGGAATTCTGGAAATGGGGAGGTTCATGAACTCGACCAAGGCTGAACCAGCGACGACTTGGCTGGATCGGCCAATAGCAAGGCCGCTTGGCTCTGCCTTGGGTTCTGCTAGAGCGTCGATTCTACCACTGCCGAGCCGATCTGAGTCCCGGTGCGGAGGTGGTCAGCGCCGGCCTCCACTTCGCCCCTCGGAATCGTCCAGTAGCAAAGCTAGGTCCGGAGGGGGCGGCTTTTTTTGTTGCGTGTTGTACAGTAAGAAGGACGAAATATTGAAGAGAAGGATTTGGGTTCGAAGCGTAAGAGAGGATACTCTGTCCAATTGGAGCAACTTCTTATCAAGTGCAGTTTTTTTATTGTTTTCTTCAAAACTGTTGCTGACTTATTCTTGACGCTTGGCCTCATGATTCTTTTATGTCCTTTTGACACACTTTTATGATTTATTTTTAAGATTATTTTAGGGTGGTGACGCCCTGTTCACAAAGCGTGGTGAGAAGCAGGCTAAAAGATGAGCCCGTTTGATTACATAATCACATAAGGTCAATGGGGAAAACACACCGAGTATCCGCTATAACAATATACTCATGCGGTTGTAAACCCCCCGTTAGGTAACTACATGAGTCGCTTGACCCCCGATATACGCAAAAAGGAGACGGCGTCTCACTTACCCATGTGCATTTGGCGACGCAATGTTCCACGAAAGTATCTCGCAGCCTATCTGGGCTGAGCTAGTTATCAAGCAGCCTAAACTACCTATTCTACTGTCACGTTAGTTCCCAGCAATTCAAGATCGAGCAGCAACCGCATTATACCCGAGTCGACGTCATTCATAGCAGTAACAACGACACAACTTGCGTTGCCTTCATTCTAGACACCTGCTTCCTGTTGATTGCCGAATCTTCCGTTCTTCAGCTCCTTGCTAGTCCTTGTCCCATCCCTCATTTTCCCCGGAGCAGAGCAAACTTAGGCCAATCGTCATCATGGCCAATCCGAACCAGTTATTTCTCCTCGCCGACCATATTAAGCTATCACTGCTTGAGCGACAACGGGCTCAGAGTCTCGATATCGGCAGCGACTCAAACGATGGGCATATATCGAGATCTCTAGACCAATTCAAAGATGGGTTAGCAGCTTTAGAAAACGAGCTAAAGAGGTTACAAGATGCTGGAGATGAAGAGTAAGCGCTACCTATTTTGTACCTTTTATTAAGCATTCTACGATGCGTAGAGCTCGTAGCTCGGATCGTGGTAGATGATGAACGCAGTTTATTGACTGACATATTGATAGTGGCGCCCTTGACATCTCGGATTCTCTGCCCGGTTTAAAGAAGCAGTACGGCGACTTGACATCGCAATTCCACGGCTTTTCCTCACCATCAACCGCCGACACACTAACACATGCGAACGATCCTTCTCTGAAACCCGACTTCGAACACGCAACTCAGAAACCCTCCACATCCAACTCCAGCCTTCGACCCAAAAATGCCCGCGGTGCATCGAAGACTGTGCGCTTCTCGGATAACCCGTCCGACGACCCGAGAAGCCCGGACATCGAGGCACAGCTTTTCGGCAGTCGATATCGCGACAATCCGGACGATACGATGGGATACCGCGACGAAACAAATGACATGAGCAACGTGCAGATTCATCAATACCACCAACAAGTTCTAGAGCAGCAAGACGAGCAGCTCGACCGGCTAGGCGCTAGCATAGCGCGCCAGCGTGAGCTGAGCATGCAGATCGGCGACGAGCTGGACGATCAGGTTGCCATGCTAGATGACGTCGATGTTGCCGTGGACCGCCATCAGGGCCGTCTCGACCGCGCCAAGCGCCAGGTCAGCCGCATTACGCGAGCCGCGGGCGAGAGCAAGCAAATGATTGCCATTATCGTCTTAATCATTATTCTGGTCCTACTGATTGCGATCTTGAAATAAAATGGTTAGCATACCGACTGAAAGATATTTCTTGTTCGGGCAGCTCGGGGTAATTGGATAGGATATCCGACTCCAATCTGGTCATAATGTGGTCTGAGAGGTCTCTCATTAGTACACAGATAGGTGCATAAGAAGAGAAGGGAAAAGAAACAAGCAACGGGCAGTCATATTGCATTTGGCACGGCGTTCACGGTAGATTTTGTACTTGTTATCATGTCTGGAAGCCAGCACTTTTTCTTCCTTTTCCTCTCGTTTTCTCTTGTTTTCTTTTAGTCTCTGGATTCCCTGTTATCTGGATTTTACGCGAGCTGTACATAAGCACCACGGTCCTCTCATTTGTGCAAAGGCGTCCCAAGAACCGCTTTGTCAACTGCATTGTTTTTTAAGTTCACCTATGTTTACTACCATCTAGTAGCAAGTCAGGTAGCCACGTTGCGCTCAATGACAAACATCTCCGACATGAATACATACGAGGCACTGATGATGTGGGTGCTGATGCTTTCGATTTAATCTTGAATCGTACACTAGAATTCCAGAATGAACAGCCTATTACCAGCCTGCCTGAATCCTTCCATCGAGGAGATAATTGGAAACCCCACGAACAATAACATTCTCCCGGACCTTTTTAATGAAAAATGTTTCGTGTCAATCGCTTCCGACGACACGGCTCAAACTCCATTCCAACCCCACAGCTTGCGGGAGGCGTTCATCCAATTTATACTCCCTACTCTCCTCCCTCCTCATTTTCTCTACTTTTACAATCCATCACGCATGCTAGTACCCGTCTTGGACGTTTCCTCAGCGGTGGCCTTTGTCCTGTTCTGCAGCGTGGCCACGTCCTCGTGGTTGGTCCGGTCCGCCTTGACGGCCGCCTCGCTGTCGGACGCCAGTTCCGGCTTCCAGTGGCCCTTCCCCGACTTCTGCTTCGAGAGCAGATCCTGCTTGTGCTTCTCGGGGTCATACTCGTCGCCTGGTGGTTTCGAGGGGGCGTTGATTAGCATTTGAGAAGAGGAAGGATAAGAAGGAGAAGGAGAAGAAGAAGAAGTTATATGAGGATTAAGGGGAATTGATTGGAAGGGAGAGAAACTCACCGGTGCTCTCCTTGTGCTTCAGGCTCATGGTGCTACCGCTGAAGCCTCGCTGGGTTATCATGGCTTGTCTGCTCACTGCGAAGCTTGCAGCCGGACGAACGGCTGTGGCTAGGACTCTTGACGCCATTGTTCTGCTGTGGAGGTGTGTTTACACGGGTTGTTGGAGAGGATAAAGGGTTGGAGGGAGATGTCCCGAGCAGAGAGAGCGTGAGTTGTAGTAGTAGTAGAATTGTTGGAAATGGGGGAGCTCCCAATGGTCAATTAGAATAGCACCTTGGGATATGAGAGATTTTGTTTTAGGAAAGAAAGGGTTTCGGGTAAAAGACCAAGATGAGGTGAATACATACCTACCTCCTACTACTTCGTAAAGCCCCATGGACCTTACAAGTCAAAGAGTCGACTACATGACGTCACACATTCGCAACTTTCTGATCGCCCCTTCTGCTGCGAACCATCAATCACTAGACTAAATCCCCATCGCCCATAGGCCGTCGCAGTTCCCTCGGCTGATTGATGATTGGGCATTGGGGGGACGAGGTGGAGAGCTTGTAGCTGCGCTTACGTTTTGTTACGTGCTGGGAATTACATATCTACTTGTACAGTACCCAGGTACTTGGGGAACTAACTAACTGGATCCACCGTTTCTGTTAAACATCATGATCACTCACTCACTACCTAAGTTGCTTTGTGCCGGTATAAATCGTAGCCCTCGGTATTGCTCAGTATCTAGACTACAGCAGCGACTATTTCAGGATCGTGATAGACCGCTAACTTCAACCTATCCCCAAAACCCCCCCCTCCCCTTTATCTGAGCTCTGTTTATCGTCCTAGAATTCGTCCATAATCGCCTTGTCGTCGCAATCTATCTGCTCTTGTTCACTAGAAGTTCACCGTGCTCCGTTACTCATCGATCGGCGGCTCATCACTGATAGTCTCTATCCGCTCTGGCGTCCAGCCGAGTTGCTCACCCATCTTGCGGACCAACGCAGAAATACCCCGGATTTGTTCCCGCTTCTCGCAAAATCTCCTTACATCTATTCCGAAGTGTCCACAGCCCTGCCTCGGAAGGCTCTATGTCCGTAAGTTGTTCCTGGAGAGCAGCCTTCGCCCCCTCTTCTCCCTGATCCAAGTCCTCAAAACGTGCATCCCGTGGCTTCTCATTGGCTTCCTTCTCTTCCGACTTCGCCTCAAGCTCGGCGACACACAACGTATCCTCCCGTTGGTCTGCGACACCCACGCAGTCTTGTGCTGTGCCTGACTCTTGCTTCGTCACCATGGCCGAGGATTTCGGGTGCATCAATATCAGCATCCGGTCTTCTCCTAAACCAGACATATCAATCGTACGAAAATACGACGGTAGCTCTTGTACGATCGCCGCCGTCTTCTCGAGCTCCTGAGACCCATGTTTGAGTGCCGCCTGCTTGATTTCTAGGTTCTCCCTCAACGTGGACAGGAGCTTAATCTTCGATGCTCCCGAGTCATCTCCCCAGATGACCATCCGTATTCCCATATTCGCGGTTCTTCTTTCCTCGTATATCAGTTTGGTTTGGAAGCGTCCGAGCTGTGTCGAAATATCGTCCAAGACCGCTTGCAGCTTCTCTTTACGTCTTGCGACTTTGCGCTGAAGCCGAGAAAAGTCGTATTGATGATGTGTAAGCTCTGGCATAGAGGACAACGTAGGTACATTGGCGCTATCGCTACATTCACGACTGGCCCGATCTGCAGCGTCGCGCTTGGCTGTGGGCTCGTCGCTGAAAAGCGTATAGACAGAATCACTAAGCTCGCTATCTTCAGTTTTCAATTTCAATTCCAACGTCTCCAACCTATCCCACATCTTTGGGAGCTCTCCCGATAGGTCTTTCAGGAACCGCGTCAATCCAGGCGACTGCATTCCTCTGGAGACTATCTCCGGTATATTGTCCTTGATGTAATCTTCCAGCTGGTGATCAAGGTTATGGAGCTTATTCTGAAGGTCCCGCCGCTCCTGGCCGGCCAGGCAGTCTTTGGGGTCGCTCTCTATGTCAAGGAGTCGCGTTTGCAGCCTCACAAGCTCATGGCGCTGGCTTTGTGTCACTATATTGAGCAAATCACACAGATTCTTCCCGAGCGAATATGATAGGCCTCGCTCCAGGACCTGCATATACTTCAGGTAACTGATGTCGCGTTTTAGACGGGAGATCGGGGTTTCCGTTGGTATCTCTTTCGAGTGCTCTGTAGTTACGTCGGGTTTCATAGAGTTGATATTCGTGTTGCTGCTGGGTGGTGCTGAGTGAGGTGGTGCTGGTAAAACCGGATCGATCTTATCTTCAGTTGAAGGCGCACGACAGATATTATCCTTGGTGGTTGGTGAGTGAACTGTCACCCAGTCGGAATCGTCACGGCTCATCGTAGATGATTGTAATGGCTCTTTCGGTTGGGTTTTGCCAAAACAACTAATCGGTTGATTGCTGGAGCCGTCTTTGCGATAGTTGGGGAACCGGGACATCGTGTGGCTGAGGTTTATGCAGACCGAATGATACCTTGAAAAGCGTTCTCAACTATCATGTGTCGCAGACCTGAATGATGCTGACCTGGTAGGGAAACCTGGAAACCTGGTGAGCAGATGTAGATATGAGAGTGGGAGGATGAAGAGAGGGAAGAAGAGAATACCCCTAGAGCCGGGACAACTCGTGCATTATATATGCAATTTGAATAGTCTCATACCAGACATCTTCAAACCCCAAAGGCGTGAGATATCTCAAGAGTTTCCCAGCCCAACTGTATATGTCTGAGACCTGAAAAGGGCGTTCTTTGAGGACAGCAAAGAGAAAGGGATCAATCAGGAGCTTCTACACGATTTCAGTGCTCTCTGAAGTGAAGTGCGTATCAAATGTGCTAGGCAATCGTCTCAAATAACAAAGCATGTTTTGAACGTCTAAGACTTCTAAGACTTCCCAAGAATGTTCACCTAGATACCAACACTCACCATCTATACCTTGAGTATCCTACCCAAGCCCTATGGATCCTCTACCACTCCTGTACCTCACCAGTATACAACACAGCCTTCCCACCATGCGTCTCCTTCGTCGTCGTCCTCAGCACTTCAAACATGCCATCGGTGACCTCATCGACGGTGAGCGTGGCTTCCTTCAGCCCCCACCTCCTCGCCGCATCATTGCCCATATCCGTCTGCGCCCAGCCGGGATCGAGCACGAGGGTGTTGAGCCATTCTTCTTCCGCGTCGATGCGGACCCCGTACCAGAAGAGCATGGACTTGGACGCGCCGTAGGCCGAGCTTGGCACGGGGGGTTGTCGGCTATAATTATTATGTAACACCATTAGCTCTCTTTTCTTGTGCGTGTTTGTTTACAGAGGGGGCCGCCAATTATCAAAAAGGAGAGGTGGGGGGGAGATGAGAAAAGATGATAAAGAGAACAGAGGGAAAATAATAACAAGAAAGGGGGGATCAATCAGGGCCAAATTCTTAAAAGCCCACATACCCCAACGCACCACCCCCCGATCCCACAGGCGCAAAAACAGGCATACGGCGACTCCCCGTCGCCGCCGCCTTCTGCAGGAGTTCCCGCGTAGCCTGGAACAGCGATATCACGCTCAACACATTGACCTCGATGTGCTCGAGGATATCCTCGCGCTTGACGTCCCGCGCGAGAGGGAACACTTTCGCTATAGCGGCGTTGGGGACGACGATGTCGAGGTGCGCGATGGCGTGTTGCGATTGGAGTTCTTGGATCATGTTGAACGGGCTTTGGGCGTCTGCGGCGTCGTATTGCGTTATGATGAGGACGCTGTTAGGACCTTTCGGGAGGGAGGTCAGGGTGGTTGAGGGGGCACTTGTGGGGTTGCGGTTTGCCGCTATTACGGTCTGTATGGGGGTATGTTAATAGGACGCAAGGTTTGTGATGATGGGTTATGGGATGGGATGAGATGGCTGGCGTACGTGGTTTGGGAGTGCGAGGAATCTCTTTGCTAGGGCTTGGCCTAGGCCGCGGGAGGCGCCGGTGATGAGGACCACGGTTTGTGTCATGGTAGAGATCTGGGAGGTAGGTTTACGATTTTGGTATTCTTCGGTTGATAAATGGACGAAGTAGAAGCTGGTGTTTCAATCCCGGGAATATGAGCGCTCGTTCTATTTATTTATACCTTTTGATACTCGTACGAACCATGCCTGGTACCGTTGCACTCACCTCGAAGTATCTGGATGTTGATTTATAATGTCTTGCAGGCGAATCTATCCTGATATAATATAATTAGACTCGGCTTGCTATACTCCCGGATCCGACCTTGCAAGCATCATCGGCCGTGATGAGCCTCATGACTAGATTCTTTCTATAGGCTAGCGCTCCTTGAATGTCTTCTTAATGCGGTGTCATGATGCTCCGCTTGTCAAAGCAACGAAGTGGTACATTATGTCAACCGGAGCTTCAAAATGAGTTTAGAGACCCCACAGTTAACTGATAACTACACAAATAACAGAAGCAACGTAGCTTCAGACCAATTCGGGAGATGAGAATGTCCGCGTTATGTCTGTCCGCGGCGATGTTGTTGTGTTGTTTCTAGGTGAGCTTACGGCACCGGTTACGTGAGCGGACCGGGAAACATTCCGAGATGACAAACCTTACCGCCTCCGCTCCTGGTTACGGTCTTAGTAAAGCATAGGTACAAAACTGTCGGTGCGCTTTTATGCAATGAAACATATAAGTTGACTGGAATCTTAGCTGGCAAGCGATGTTATTAACTGAAAATCACGTCTTTTATGCTGTTAAGTTCAATCAGGAAATACTGCGTAGGGGCTGAATGTCATGTAATGAATGCTTGTCATTTTCGCTGCACCCAAGACTTTCTTTTCAATATTTAAGGCCGACATTATTTGACGCGCTGGCACGTTAGAACGAAGAAGCAATCAATGCACGGGCATCTAAAGACAACTCTAATGGCTCGAGTCTCTGGAAACACTGTAGAAAGAGACCGTAATGGCTAGGGGGAAATGCCGCTGTCGCCGCAGAGACACGATTACATTCACCACAGGAAAGACTCGCTGAATGACAGATATTTCTCGGGTTGGAATAGCCACGGCTTTCGCGATAATCCGCTTCGAACACTTTGGTTCTCAGAGACACTTGTGACGAGCCTACTGCTGCTCTCCCTGAACATCGGCTCCGAAGTTCTCGAGGTATGATAAGGTTCAACACAGGAACCCTATATTGCCTGCCTGATGGCATCCGAGGCAAGACATATATTTAGAATAAGCCTCTCACTCTTCGGCCGCGTTGGTACGGCCTAGAGAAAGCATCTCTACTCAGTATCCTTACTTAGCGTCAGCGTAACAGCGTCCGCATCCTTACTCCGCATCGTTAGGCATTGGGGGTTCGATTCCCTCGGTGGCCAAAGTTATCTTTTTCTTCTTTTTTTCTCGATACGTTTCGGAGCATCTACCGGTGAAGCGGCGACCATCTTGCGAGTTGTAAATATTTTACAATTCGCGCTCTTGTCTTGTTCATAGATGAATACATCATTCCGCTCGTCTTCCACGCACTATAATGCCTTCATTCCCGAGTACAACACCATCCGATATAGTGTGCTGTCTATTACCGTCGCCCAATTGACAGCCCACATCAGAACTCGATAGGAGTCGTTGAATACTGAAAAGTAGGAGACGATGTTACTCGAATCTCTACCATCTCGAAGACTTGGTTTGCCTCGGCTTTGGAGGAGAAGAGGGAAGCTCGATTTGAACATGGTCAGCTCGTTGGCCGCTTTATGATGTCAGTCATCTTGGCACTGCGGTTGCGTGTTATTAAGGAGCGCACGAATTGATTGTCATTCGTGGGTTAGATCCGACTTGAGGCCATGGACCGTGCGCGTGTGCTTTATTACGTATAGAGTTGGGCTGTCGGGGTGATTGGAATAAGCGCCTTGCATACTCCTCCTATAGTAGGCGCGTGGAACCAACAGCGCACACAGGACAGGCCTCCAAGAGCGAGAACAAACAGTACGTAGTAAATGGAAAAACAGAGAGAGCGGTCGGTTTGATCTGGGCTAGTGCGGATCGAAGCGACTGGGCGATGGGCGCTAAGATGCTGCAGCACCCAAGGGACCTGATGTTGTAGCCGCCCAGAGGGCTTCGTAGCCAATCATCTCGTTTTTTTCAGCTCTGCCGAAAGGCCCGATGCCTGCTTCCTCGCAACGTTGCCAAGATGCAGTCAATGGCCTATCGGTAGGGTCCAAGATGGCAGATTGATTTGTATTTGAGGGTCGGCAGTGGGCATGCAGCCGGTCTGCTGACCTGTTGAGGCCAAAGTTTGGGGGTTTTTGTGTAATCATCTGAATCTACGCCAAGACTGGTCTCTTGAAAAGGTGCAAAGAGGCCTCAGTCTACATGTAAGTAAGTAGGTAGGTAGGTAGTTACTTGAGGGCGTTACTCCCTTACTTCTTTCTGGTCTTGCGCTAAATGTGAATTGAAGTTAGTGAGTGGTCTATGCTCCCTGCACTTTAAAAAATACTTACCCAATGAGGAATTACATATTCTAACCCCAAAGGTGCCAACCTAGTCTCTTCTAAATTACATGTACTGAAGCACCTACAAGACCTTACTTACCTAGGTACTAAGTATGTACATAGATTACCTAACCTACCTGAGGTAGAGCAAACTCTAAGGTATCGTGGAGGCCCCATATGAGTTTTCGGGGCTATGTGTTAAACCATGCGGCCTACTATGCGGCGCTACCACACCTACTGTACTTGCAGACCCCCCCCCCCCCCCATCTGTCATTCTATATGCTGTGCAGGCGGGCCATTGCAGGGATATTGAATTAGCGTACAATTGCACAACTACCTATCTTACTCGATACCTGCTACTCAATCCTCACTGGCCTACTACCACATACTCGAGCAATACCATTATCAAGGGCAAATAAATTGTATCTACGCTGCTACATGCCTACGATGCAACAACACTTGTATTGTGTGATGAATGGTTTTCTATGCTGCTACCACTACCTACCTGCTAGATTCGTTTCTCATGTCCTCCTAGATGCAATCCATGAGGAATATCCATACAACTCATACTCACTTATACCAAATAGGTAGCAAGGGCGCTTCGGCAACGAGGTGACGGCGGCTCTCCGTTTATTCATAGCGTTTACCACAGGCATTTCTTCGCTACTGAGTATTAATTAGTATTTCGATCTGGTGACCTGACGATGATCTTGCCGGGACCCCCCTGCTCCCTGGGCTTGCATCCGTACCTGGCAAACAAAATCGATTGGCCCACAGGCCACCACAGCGCTTAGCTAATAACCCTAGTCTACGCGCGAGTTGCTCATTCAATCTTCATCCATTCGACGACAGCAGACAAAGAAGTTTCGCAAGGGAAAGAAAGCTTTGGCTTGCGGTTACGAGACAAAACAAAGGAATTCCTAACAACAAACTGTGACACTAATTAGCCTTGCCTTTGCCGCTGGTCACTTGACTCTTGGGTTTTTTTTTTTGTCTGTAACCATGGCCAACTCTAGGGAGCCCCAAAGTCACACTCCAATATATATCTTTTTATTGCTGGTTCTTTTCTCGTGGCGCTCGTTATCATTGTTCGTCGTCTCTTCATTCTTGTTCGATCACCACACTACCATGCTGGCAATGGCTTTATGATTTGCTTGTTACGCTTCTTTATCCGTTGTTAGTATTTATTCGATTCTTTGGGGGCTTCTCCTCTTTCAGTAGATTTTCCTTGTTCCGTGACACACCAGTCGTTGTCTTCGACTTACACGGCCATATCAACCACATCCCCACGGCCACTACAACTCCCCTCACCTCATATTCTATTTGGTGTTTACTTCTACCACAACCTATTTGGCCCTCTCCAAACGAATTATTTTCCTTTTCCCTTCGATACGTCTAGTTCACACATCTTTTCCATTCTTGTAGGCAGGGCCCTCCTTTGAAATTATTATTCTATTCCAATCATAGCGTTGAATATTCCATACATTCCATTCGACAAAACTTATCTATCATAATGGCCTTTCATTGGAAAGAGAAAGTGGGCTTCCCAACTGTCCCCTCATCACTCAAACACGAGGCTCAGGATGCATTTGAAATGTTATCAGCGAAGCGGGGTGACGCGGACCACATCACCCTGACTCGCCCCCAGGATGATAAACAGATCACACCATATCTTGGTTTACGTTCGAGGTTATCACAAGTCTGGTTCAACAAATGGACCGTCCTCATCCTATTAGTACTAGCCAACTTCCTCCTCACAATAGGGAGTCTCAACGACAACTTGGCTGAAGCTAAGGTAAAGGCTCTGACGGCCTGTACCAAGGTCGAAGATGTCGGCAGTGCCTTTGCGTCGATGCCTCACTACCTGTCTGTTGGCGTCAACCAACTGACCGCCTCGAGCATCACCAATGCAGTCCAGGCTCTCATGACCGTACTCGACATGATCCTGACGGGCATCGAGCAGCTGATTCTCTTCGTCATCGGCATGATGACCGACACTTACGTCTGTCTGATCTCCATGGTCGTCCACGGCGGTCTCAACGCATCCGCAATCGCCGTGGAGAAGACGACCGACGCCATCAACAAGGCCATCGACGGCGTTGCTGACGGCATCGCCAACAGCGCGGATGACATACAAAAGGTCATCGATGATGTTTATAGCATCGCTGATAAGACGGGGGATATATTAGACGACGCGAAAAACGGCGTCGGCGACGCCGTCGGGAACATCTTTGGCCGCGAACTCGCGCTTGCCCGGAGAGGCATACTACCAGACAAGCCGGATCTCGAGACCGCCATCGTGGACAAGATGAATGAGCTGAAGAATGTCCAGATCGACAGCAGCGGCTTCGTGCAGGGTCTAGACGACCTCAACAAGAAGATCCCCACATTCGACCAGGTCAAGAACCTCACAAAACAAGCCGTCTCGATCCCCTTCGACTTGATCCGCCAGGAACTCGACAAGGCATACGGCAACTGGTCCTTCGACGACAGCGTGTTCCCCGTGGCGCAGAAGGAATCGCTCTCCTTCTGCTCCGACAACGACGGCCTCACCAAGTTCTTCGAGACGCTCTTCAAGATCGTCTACAGCGCCAAGATCGCCGCCATCGTCATCCTCGCGCTCCTCGCCATCGCCGTGTGCATCCCCATGTACATCCTCGAGAAGCGCCGCTGGCGCCGACAGAACGACTTCGCCGGCCGCGCCGTCGACATCCTCGACTACGGATACATGTACTCTTCTCCCCTGACCGCGCGCACGGGCATGGCTGTTTCGCGGAAGATCGGCGGCGCGAGCAACCCGCGCAAGATCGTCACGCGGTGGTTCGTGGCGTATTCCACGTCGCTCCCGGCCCTCTTCGTCCTATCGCTCGCGCTAGCGGGTTACTTCTCCTGCGTATGGCAGGGGATCCTCCTCCGCACCATCGAGAACGAAGTCCCGGCCCTAAGCCAGCAAGTCGGGGATTTCGCCGAGGACGTGGTCAAGTCGCTCTCCGACGTCTCGCAGAAATGGTCCGACGACGCCAACGGCGTCATCACCTCCTTCAGCAGCGAGATCAACGACGATATACTGGGCAAAGTGACGAACGGCACGGTAGCCGTAAACGACACGCTGACGACCTTCCTGGATGAGATTGATAAGGGCATCAATACTGTCTTCGGAGACACGCTGTTCAAGGATCTCGCGACGGAGGTCGTGCGGTGTCTGCTGGGGTTGAAGATCGAGTCTGTGCAGAAGGGCCTCACGTGGGTGCACGACCACGCGCACGTGAACTTCCCTATGTTCCCCAACGACATATTCTCCGTTGGAGCAGGGGATTCCATCAAGTCCGACTCGGACCTGACCTCGTTCCTGGCCTCGCCGAGCAGTACCACCGCGGACGAGATCACGGGCGCCGTGGAGCACGTCACCAATTGGTTGCGGAACCAGGTGATTCAGCAGGCGCTTATATCAACGGGGTTGTTGCTTGTGTATGTCGTCGTCGTGCTGCTTGCTATGTTGCGCGCTATGTACGTCTTGATGACGCCTTCGAAGCACTCTTTTGCTGCGGACGACGATGCGGGACCGATGCCGTCGTCGGCGGTGGCGTCGCCGGAAATGCGGCAGCAGCAGGGGCAGCAGCGCTCTAGTGGCGAGTCGAGTGCGTTTGACCCGTCGAATGGTCAGGGGATTGTATACGCCAAACCCTACCCGCCCAACTACAAGCCATGAGAGGGCGTTTTGCCATAGACGCGGGGAGAACACACACCAAAAGTGTAGATAGGTCGACGGCCCCGGGGCCGGATCTCGGCATCGATGGGGACGGATAACTGGCATTCATCAATCAATCAATCAAGCAAGCAAGCATGGCGCACGGTTTCTCGTGGGAAGGGGGGGTATTTCCTCCTAGATTTTGCATAAGTGGCGTCTCGGAAGCATTTATATTTCACTATGTAGATAGACAGACAGCGATTTCTTCTTTTCTTTCCTGTTCCTCTACTTACTTCACTTTAGTCACATACTCTTCAAGTTCTTTTGCCTTTTCTTTTCTTGAGATATCAGCGGATTGGATTAAGAATAGCGGGCTTACGCCAAAAAAGACTTGTATCGCAGTTTTACATCAGGTGTTGGGGGTCAATGAGATAGATGGATGCCTACCTAGGTAGCTACTTGTCCAGACGCCATTTGTTCCTTTGGTCGTTGGACGCTGGGTGGCTGGCAATTCATTTTTTGAATAATAACGAACCAGTGCTTCTGGTTTTTTGTTCCAAGGTTGACGCGGTTATACACCTATAGCAATGGCGTGTTCGACAGATATATACGTAGATACCCGGCTCGACCTCGTCGATTACAATTTCTCAATTAGTATTGATTTTGTTCAACATAAGTATCTTTACCTAGAAAATCCTTTCAGCAATGAGATTTCCCAAGCTGTAGTTGCAAGGAGTCAATGTTTCTTAGTCTTAGAGTAGTGACGAGCAACTTGAATCCCCCTGGCGGCATTCACAAGTTGAAGAAATATCACTTCTTAAAAACGAATTTTGTTCAGCGGTGCTTATTATCCAGATGCGCTACGTAAAATAGAAGCCGATCTTCTAAGCCGAATGCTGAATAATTAATATTGGCGGCTGTGTAAGCATAATGTACAAAAGTCAACATCAACCATCCTGTATCTAAAACGCTGGGTATCGCCGTGAATCGTACATCAAGCTATCAACGAGAGAAGCGGCCGACTCCTTATTTTGCATCCCGACGGTAAAGCAGGAAAACCCTTCGTAACCCAATTCCATCCGAGTCGCCCACGAACGGGAGATTGGTGATATGTATATCAGAATCCTCGGAAGGAAAGCATTGGCGCCGTAATTTCTGTACTCGTCCAGTAGCAAGGGCGAGGCGGTCAAGGCTCGGAGCGGGATTCTCATTCAAGGTCTTGAAGCCGTGGATGGTAGATCTTCGCGCGCTCGACGTCCGAGCCGAGTCACTCAGGAAGGGCCAGCCGTTAATATGGGAGAGGTCGTGGTAAGCGCGCTTTCGGCGCGTCTTGTCCGTGAGGGTTGGGGGAAATAGGCCAGGAGCAGTAATTCTAGCACCCTATCTTGTCGTCACCGCAGGGAAGCTTCTGGAGCTCAGGAAGAGGCCCTTGACGCTGCGGATTGCGTCCTTTGTCCTCTTGAACTCGTCGTCTGCCTCCGCACTCTGGCCGTACGGATACCCGCCGTATGTCGAGAAGTCCTGGAATGCTGGGTATGCTAGCTTATCCACCTGATCGCGAATTTGCCCGACTGTTGATCTTAAGTCGGCACTGCTCTCGGCCTTCTGCGTATGTAGGAGAGTCAACTCGCGGAGGGATGCGCTTATGGAAGATAATCGGCGCGCTTGAGCGTCGACGGGCTTCTCGTCATTGGTGTTGGCATTGGTCTCATAGATGGAGGGAGGTGGTGACGTTTGCGTGCCAACGTCGCGATGGAAAAGTTCTGTGGGATCGCTAGTCACACTCTCATTGTCGTCATTGGCATGGTCTAGCTTTTTAAACTTTAGGGGCTTCCTATTCTTGTAAGGTACCTCGCTCACGACTCCCTCAAGCTTTTCGACTAGTTGGGAAAGCTTTTCATTGACATGATGGTAGTACTCAGCGCGAGCCTCGTTGAGGTTATCGGCCATTGGTTTAACGACAAGGCCGGAGATTCCGTAGAGAAGGGCCCACACACCACCCGAGACGGTGAGGATATTCGTGAGGCGCGAAGGAGTGATGAGTGGCGGCGGACGTTGAGGCTTTGTGAGGAACTCGGGATACGTGATAATTGGAGGCGGGCTATCGCTGGTGGAGGACGACTCCGGAGAAGAGTCATAGCTGGTAGAAGATACTGCTGATGAAGGACTGTCGGCGGATGCCAAAGGCACTTCTTCTGTAGTATCTGAGTGGGCGTTCGTCTTGTGATCTCCATCATCTGACGTTGCTGACGATTCTGACGGTTCAGGAACCGATACCGGGCAAGGAGACCGGTCGTCTTCCGGGAGCTCGTCTAGGAGTTGGTCGATTTGAGCATCTTCGAGGCCTTTGCTTCTCAAGAATGCACGCTTCTCTTCGGGTGCGGCAGCTTTTACGCTTTCATCGTCAAGGAACCGCCGGGCATGCTCAAGAGTGGTGTTTTCGGGTTCAGAGGCAGCATCTGCATTAGCTTGCTGCCACGCCGGTATAGATGACTTCTTTGAATCATCCATGGAAAATAGGTTATTTTATAGTTACTAAGAAAGCCGGTAGGGATAAATAAGCAGAAACAAATAAAGTTGGTGTGTAATGTAAACGTTGTGCAAATGAATGCCAGGGTACTCTTGTGATCACGATAGATTGGAGGACTTGAGAGCAGCTGCCTCGGCAAATTCAACAATTTGGAGCTAAGAGTTACCTAGGCGGGTACTCGGCTGACAGGGATATGGACGGAGACTAGACTAACCTAGTGCCTTTGTGGAGACCTACGTAGTAAGTTCACTCTGTGGTTTGTAAATTGTAGCCGGGCATAGCTAGACAAGCGCTATGGCCAACATTCTGCTTGAGCTGAATATCACAGACAAATTAAGAAATTGAATGGATTAAATTTTACTCTAAAAATTACAACCTCAGAGGGAATATCTTAACCCTACATATCGAAATGAGTGATGTAGCTAAGGCCATCTATCTAAATGTCCAAAAGGAGTTAGACGGATTTGAAATATTAGCACCTTACTACTTAGTAAGGTAGGTATGTAGATGCTAGTGATGGAATGAGATACACGTGACTGGCTTATACTGAGTGCCTACCAACATAGTAGGTTAGTATGCGTAGGCGTATACTAATCTCCAATTCGCCTCTTCCAAGGATCACGAAGAAGACATCGATACTTACGCATATCTATCACCACATCATTGAGTATCTAGTTTCCAATTGAATGAAACACAGTAAGCCACCGGGTATCGGCTGCCGATCGAGAATATCCATCTAAACCCCTACTCTGTTGCTGACAACAGCGAAACGGGCTGTGAAGTTTCACCGCCAAGACAACAGAAAGTAAGAAGCCGGCATTCTCACATGAAAGCGTTTCCGTTTCTGGATGTCTGTGGAAACTCGTTAAAACGGCAGCTCTCGGTGTAGGTAGATTGTTACATTGTGTCCGGCTGCGTTGCACGCCAATCACCGGCGGTCTGCACCTCCGAGAATCTCTCGTAGTGCCTTTGAAGTGAAGTACCAGCAAAAGGGAGCACCGAGCCCTCAATCGACGCGATCGCCTCTATTCACGACTTCATTCGCTAGCCGCCGTGAGATCACCTAGTCGGTCCATTTGACGTTGTTTCGCCTCTTGTAAGTGTAATGCTCTCGTTGCCGTTGCTGCCATTGCTATTTCGTTATCGTTATCGTTATTGTCATCATCGTCACATCCATGCTTCAAGAAAAACGGGGGAAAGTAGAAAAGGTTCGCGCCCGGTGCCCGAGAGGCACAGGGGCTAGACGGACAAGAGAGGGGAGATGGGTAGATTGTACCTAGGACAAAACGTGGAACTTAGGATGGTTACGCAAACCCAAAACCTAGCCAACGTTTCGTTTCATTTCCTGCCTGTGCTGGCCGTCAGGGTTTATTGATTGATTGACAAGTGGGTGGATGGATGGATGGATGGCTGGCTGGCTGGAGGGAAGGATGGATTGATGGATTGATGATGGATCATCAGTCAGTCAGCCAGCCAGCCCGCCCGACCGACCGCCCGCCAGTCAATCAATTCATAAAATCAATCAGTCAATCAATGGGCAGCCCTGGGATGTATATACTGGGATGAACAATGAAACGTCGAAACCTCACTGCGCTGCACTTTGCATGGTCTGGGGCTGGGCTGATCCCAGCTGATAGAAGCGTTGGGTTGTGAGTTACGCGGGCTTTTTGCTATTTTGTGCAATAGCCTTTGCTAAAAACACAAGCTCGATGCACTGTCAGGTCAGCAATGGAGAGAGGTGGAGCTGGCGGGCGAGCGAGAGCGAGTGAGGCGGAGAGAGAAAGGGAAGGGAAGGGGACTGGGACTGGGACTGGATTGGACTGGGACTTGTGCTGTGTCGCGAACGAAACCAAGTGGTCAAGGTTCCTCCAATCCCGATCCCGAGCCAGAGCCAGTTGAGACCAGACCCCCAATCAAAGAACCCA
Source organism: Xylaria sp. FL1042 (assembly GCA_022495085.1). Lineage (NCBI taxonomy): Eukaryota > Fungi > Ascomycota > Sordariomycetes > Xylariales > Xylariaceae > Xylaria > Xylaria sp. FL1042. The sequence continues at coordinate 27,401 of MU380374.1, forward strand.
AGGACCATCTAGTATAACTAAGCCCTGCGGCAACCTACCTGCCTACCTATCTACCTACCTCGTCCGGCTGTTTGCTGCGACCTTCGTGTCACGGCCCCTTCTCTGTCGCGCATGAGCTTATCACAATCACCACATCCATCTATCTATCTATCTCTCTTGCGAGCGTGTGCACGCACACAAGCCACCTTTTAAAAAAAAACCCTATCAACATCAACATCATCAACATCATCGGGCTCCCTAGTGAACATCCATCCACATCCTTGATCAAAGATCAACAACAGTTTCCGCGATAGCAGCATCACCGGCATCGCCATCATCAACCCCTTCCGCATTACAGACCAATCCAGTGGACTAGTCGACCGAACACCCCCATCCTCGGGCCTGCACACACCACATATCCCCCGTCATTGATCAGTCAGCCACCATCTTGCACCTTACGGGATAACTGACTACCTAATATGGCGTCTCGCCCGCGTCGCGCTGCTGCCCAACGGGCAAACAAGACAATCACTGACATGGTCGACAGCGACAACCACATTAGCAGTCGGACGGGAAAGATCATGTCATCGAGAGCTTCGCGCCGATCTGAGGGTAAGAGCGCCGCGGCATCCATCTCGCGCGGCCCTCCTTCCTCGCCCTCAGATTCTAACCACCATGTTCACTTCACAGTTAAGCTTCCGGCAAGCAAGCTGCGCCAAGCCACCTCCAGCCAGCCCGCTCAGTCAGTCCGCCAAGCCGCACGTGATAGCTTCTCCGGCGGTGAAATCATCCAGGGTAAGAGAAATCGATCTCAAAAAAAGAGCTACGTCGTCGAAACTAGTGAGGATGACGAAGAGGAGGAGGAGGAAGACGAGGAAGACGACGATGAAGATGCCGAAGGAGAGGATGACGATATGATGGACGATGACGAAGAGGATGCCGAGGGCGAGATTGTCGTCCCCGACACCATGGACATCGACGCCGAGGGAGAAGATGATGATGAAGGGGAAGAAGACGCCGAAGGTGAAGACGACGACATGGATATGAGCGTCATCCCACCTCCTGCTCCCGTCATCAAAGTCTCCAAGCCACCCGCTAAGAGAGGCACTAACAGTAGGTCTCGGGGAACGAAGGCCACCGCCTCAAAGGCCACCGCTGCTCATGCTAAGGACAGCGATGACGAAGAGCTCAGTGAGTTGGAGAGCGATGCAGATGAAATTCAGGACACTGTTAAAGTCGGCGGCGGTGACGAGGAAGACGCCGAAGGTGAAGACGAAGAGATCGAAGAGGCAGAACCTGCGGAAGAGGAAGATCTAGGTAGCGACGAGGATGGTAGTAGAGCCGAAACCCCAGATTTGACCAAGATGACAAAACGTCAACGCGCTCGCTTCGAGGAGAACAGCGACGGCCTCATGAAGCTCTCCGATGGTGAGTTATTCAGACTAGTAGATATTACCCGACCCTTTCATTAATCAATCCACAGAGGTGCAAGCGAAGAAACATTTCACTGCCGAAGAATTATCTATGCGCCGCGCTGAGATGGCTCGTCGACGACGAAATCTCAGTGAGAAACGCAACGAGGAAGTCAAGGTAAGGTGACAGCAGCGTCTAAACCCCACTCATGAGAGAATATCAATTTTGATGACAGATTATCCCTAACTAAATATACAGATGGAAACTATCAACAAGCTACTCAAGAAGCAAGCACCAAAAACCAACCGCAAGGCCCAGGCCGGCATGGAATCAACGCCAGATGCCGAGGCCCAAAAGCCAAGTCCCATCTTTGTAAGATGGGTGAGTAACAAGAATGGAATTCGCGTTTCCGTTCCAGATGAGATGCTGGCTGGTCCCGCAGGCAAAATTTTTGCAAAAAAATAGGTTATCAGCTTTGTTTACGGTATGCCAGAGTCTATCAACAGCACAAATCGACCCCAGCAAAAATATATCGTTGAAAGTGAAGTCTACACGCGGTCGAGTTACTGGATCAGGTCATGGTGTTAAGTATATTTAGGGGCTATTCGAATAAAGAGCCTGAAAGCCTGGTCAGCAAACTCTCGATATTATATCAATATTTGCGGATGAGCATTCTGCTGGGACGAGACTTGTTGCTTTTATTCAGGTGGATGGCACATTCTTAGTTCCTTGTCAAATATACGATAGTAGACAGGCAGATGATGATATTTTAATCATGCCTCTAAACTCTTTTTATTTGCTGAGATATTATTTTCACTTGTCAACTTAGGTCTTGTTGAGTTAGGAGGTCAATAACCAGCGAGATAGCTGTATACATTGAATTTCTCAAGCATCTCCTAGTTCATTGTCAACTACGGCTTATTTACTCGTTCCCGACTCGTAGCATCTTGTGACGAGTAAAGCTTCAGCCACCCGGTAGATCGTTTATCCGAGGATATAGCAAGTACACTTTTTTTGGAATTATCACGCATTGTTCAGTAGCGACTGCCGCGGACAGCATTAGACACGTGATTGCCATGACATACCGCTGTATATTTTATGCGTACGAACTTTGACAAACACCGGTATTCTTGCTCGTGTACTTCATCTTTATGTATTGTCCAGTGAAATAAATTATTGTGTGTGCTGTAGAGCAGAAAGCACAAATGGTTGCAGGCATCATCTGCTGCAAATTCACACAGCAGTATTCACAACACCACAACGCGTCAGAGATACAAACCCAAATCGTGAATTTGGTAAATTAAAAAATCTAACTTCATCCAGGAAGTCAAGGAAAGAGTGGAATATATCTACTATCCCCTTTGGAGCACAATATTCAGGTAATACTTTCTCAATGGTGGGCTAGGGGGCATATATCAAAGGTTTTATCTGGGTTCCAAACGTAGGTGATGGTATTCACGCCCGCGTCTCCTTCTGTTATTGTTTGTTATTCCTCTTTCCTAGGAGATAGCACTCCCATTGCGTAATTTACTACACTGAGGGCGTGAAGCTAAAAACACTTATATAGCTGATTTGTGGGCAATAAACAAGCCAAAGGCCAAGCTCCAAAGCACAGAATAGATGCTATATGCCTACTCATACAAGAATAATTTATTAAATCAGCATACTTGCCTCACCAATGATCATTCTTGCGGTGCAATGATTGCTGTAAAAGTTCTATGGAGCTGTACATGTGCGAAATTTTGGTGCTATATGCTTCATCTACCGTGGAATTCCATGTCCTGCTTGTATTGTTTTGATCGATCCCCCCAGTCTTAGGGAAGGCACACCATTGTAGCTAGAAAGGTCCCCTCTAAGTGAGCTCTTGTGCACAATAATAGTTTCCCTAATGTTGAAACCACTAATACGTGCGGGGCAATAATATAGCTCTGAGGGCACCTGTATACAGCGGCAAATCCTCGCAAACAGTCGCTAATGCTCGCTTAACCGCCCAGCGTGTAATATTCTCTAGGTACTGCAGTAAGGTCAATAGACCTGGGGTTTGTTTTGGTTTCCTACCACCTTCAACCTCGGTACGGACCTCCCTTTCACACCACCAATCATTCTATACCATTCTTTGCCAACCACACTTTGTAACCTGCCTTTCTTATCACTTTCTCTGTCCCACATCTCACTCACCTGCTAGCCATGCCAAGGAACAAAAAACCCCGCAAGGAAGATGTTGTTGTTGATGAATCCTTGCTGGATCCGCGTCTTAGGTCAAGCCCTGCAAAGACACATGAGAATGTCCTTAAGACTCATGCTTCAGCTTTGGGCTACGTTCCGGGTCCTATTCCATCCTCAACATCGGCATTGACAAGTGCACCGGCATCTGGCCCAGGTCCAGAGTCTGCCCCCCTTTTCCCCTGGAATGACCCCTGGTGGGATACCTTCGAAGATGATATATGTGACGATAAGTCAGCCTTTCCAGAGTCTTCCTTTAAGTCGCTGGATCATATCATCGATGCCGAGGGTCCGAGTATGAGAGACGACGAGCGTTATTGGCTTATGGGGATGCAAACAGGCATCGGACTCGGCATCTTTAGTGCCAGAGAAGCTATCATGAATGAGATGCAGAACTATAATAGCATTTTTGGTCGACAGCTCCAGAGAAACCCTTCCGACCCCGATCCCATTACTATGCGAATGAGACTAGGCAAGGACTGCCAAACAGGCTTCGACCGACGCGTTGCTTACCGAGCTGCAAACCGCTATGACAGAAGCCGCAACCAGCTCGCTGATATGGTTGTTCACAATGGTCTCACCGAGTGCCTTCCGGGGACCGGAGATCATATGATAGGGACGTCCATGCTCTTCTCTAAGGAGGACGTCGTTCGTTGCCATGAGAATGCTCAGCTCATCCGCGACACATTTGGAACTGCCGATAATCAGCAGCAACAACCTAGCCTTCTGACAAGCAACGGTTCTGGCGCCGAGCTACTAGCATCGCCGACAGCTTCGTTCATGGGAGACGGCCTAACCATTGCAGGAGTCGACATGACTAAACTTAGCGGCACTGCTGCTGTCGTCGCGAACGCTTGCAAGTTTGGCGCCGGCGGCACTGGCATTGGCCCTAGTTGTATTCGCAACCGGCACCCTATGACTGAAGGACCCGGACCTACACCACTGCCTGCACCTACACCACACGTATCTCATCCCACTCACAATGCCAACCCCGTCGGTCATTCACGGAAAAATGGTGCGAAATTCAAGGTAAGGTAGATGTGAAGCCCCATGTGCGGATCGAGAGGCCGCATTGACTAACTCCTTGACTAGGCCAGACACAGAGACGTCGACAAAGGAATGAATATACCAAAAGACAAGTCCGACATGAGCATGAAGACTTTGTCAACCAAGAGACGGGACGTCAAGAAAAGGGACGTCAAGAAACGGGGCGTCAAGAGAACTTCCCACGAGGCCTAGAATTCTTCGGAAGATGACGAGGACGACTCGGATCCGTTTTTTCGACCTCGCCGCCCTACTTTGGTCGAGACGGCGAGCGGCCGTGCGGTGATCAAGAGACTCCCACAACCTGGGAAGAAGCGATAAGGATTGGAAGGCGGTCCTAGTCTGGAGTGCTCAAGGACGCCCAGTCCTTACTCTGTTACAAAAAGGATTAGTGTTCACGGGACAATACTGCCCTCTGACCTAGAAGAAGGTGTCTTATAATTGGAGCTTCTGTGCGAGATTCAGGTTCTGCACCGCTTGCTTGGACCACTATAGCTATTCTGTTGCACTTTCTGAACGTGTTGAGATTTGCCGGCACCTGGTGAGGAGCCCATAGGACAATATGTTGATTCTGAGGGTCGGCTACTGAAGACCGCCTGTTGTTATGGATGGAATTCACACGAGTTCTAGAAATACATGGACAATATCAATGTGATAGAACCATTGCTGTGCATCCTCTGTGACTATCATAGTCTAAAGAGACGCTCTCAATGTTAATTTTGATGTTGAGACGTGGAGCAACATATTGAACCCTACATGTATGTAGGTCGTTGCGCTGCCACGTGACGATAAGGTATATGGTGGAGTACGTTTTAGTGCTATCTAAGTACCTACTGAGTAGGTTCATTTACAGCACATTAGGCTACGATGACATACCCTGGGTACCTACTGAGCAGGTACCTAGAGCTAATCCGATTTGGGGCCTTTAGGTATCCACCACCTAGTGCCCAGTGCATGGCGTCTTGGCGAATTGCAGCACCTTACCCTCTCGGTATTTGCCCTCTGTTCTGGATGCGAGTGGGCGCGCAGAAGAATGGTTCATTATCATTCGACCTAACTTGAGACGTGGCCAATGATTCAATCATGTGAGACCAAACCATTGTCAATAGTCTCGAGGCCGGTAATGGCCCTTGACTCGACCATTACGGCAACCATCACTACCATTATTTATCATTAGCAGCAGTTATCTACTAGCTCGACAAGTACGGCCTGCCGTGTACTACTTCATCTTCATTATCGTCAATATACACTAATTAGTCTCGTATTCTTGCTCGGTTGCATGCAGAGAGAGAGCACAAATTACCTAAGGTTAGACGGCTATACTAGACTAGGTTAGGTGAGCATCCTAGACTAGTTCGGCCCCCGATCTTTGCCCTCTTCCAATCCCCAGCCCCTCCTCTGACACTTCTCTTGCCTCTTTCCCTACACTAACGTAGTACTCAATACTCAGTACCATACTCTGTACTGAGTCCTAAGTACTGTAGCGATCGCCCGTTGGTCTCGTGACGGCTTCTGTTGCTCGCTGGTGTCTTCGTGACCAATATCCCGATCAAGGGAGGTGTTGAATCCAAAACAGCAAGAAACGCACATCGCCAAGACCCTCTTTCGGATCATCCGCTTGATACCACCAACATTTGATCGAGGTTGCATGCCGGTGTCGAGCGCCAACCAGGTGAACCCACATCGTACCGTTATAGTACACTTCTACCAGGGCTTTTGCAAGGTAGCGAAAACTCTGTCTGACTACTACTACCGACCTCCCCCCTGTGAACAACCTACTACATCTCTACCTAGGTATTCACACCTTGCATTGTTCGGTGTTACTCACACTTCACCGAGGTACGTCGCTTTGTAGATTTATCTACTCAGTATATATATCTTTTCGGATTCTCAACTACCTTTCCCTCTATGGTCCGTCGGGATACAGTGTATGTACTGACGGGAGACCCTTTTCGCATACACTACACTACTATAAGTAAGTAGGCACATGAGGACAAAACGGACCAACCCCATCATTCCCCATCCTTACTTAGCCAAGCCAAGCCTCAAGGGTCTATCCGCCAAATTTGCATGCCCTTTCTGCCCTGTACTGCGCTAGTGTGATGCAGAATGAAAATTGGGGCTTGTCCGTCTCGGCACCCCGGCCGTTGATCGCTTTTTCCAAGTCAACCTTGCATGTGGTATTCATCTAAACCATCTGTAGGTGGCCGGGAATCGAACGACTGCGCGAAGTGCCGTTTGAACTCAGTATGTTGTAGCTTTACCCGCACTTCCTCACGCGGTTCTTGATACCAGCATATAAGATAGTTTACTAACCTAGGACGAGATGCAACTCTCGTGAAGGCTCATGTATTCCATTTAGCACCAGTCTTACCGTACACCACCTTGTCTCCTATTTGTCAACTCCCCGTCCAGTCTCGTGAATAAGTAAAAGCCCCCCGAACTGATGTCACGCTTGTTCTCAATCCTAGTAATACTAAGTAGATTTGTTTCCAGACTCCCTGTTCCGCATCAAGCTAACAAGGAACCCCAGCTGAAATGGTACCACCAAAGCCGGTAAATGGCGCTCTCATTCCCGCCACCGCCAGTCATAGCTCTTCCCCGCACCCCACATATGAAGACGCTCACGTTGGCCAAGCTATAACAGGCCAGCCTGCTGCTGTTCATTGCCCTCCCCAAGCTTACGACGCGAGTGTCGTCTTGACGCCACAAACCGTCTCATCCCGGGGTCACTCGGCGACGAAGCAAAAAATGTTGTTTTCCGACCTCTACAGATCGACCAAATTGCCTCTCTCGCGATTGCGACAACAATCGCAACAGCCTATGCCCGTGTCTCGAGAATACGACCAGGATCTCGTGAGCAAGGACAAGGCAAAGCAGAAAGAAGCGGTCCGGCGCTTCCTAGCCGAAACGATACGCAATGACTGGGTCTTCAAATGGCCGCCCGTATCTGACGCCGACAGTGTAGAGAAAGCAAACACAGAAGAACCTGTCGAACATGTAGAACCTTTACCGGCACAACAACCCGCTGTCAGCCAAGTTGACCAGGCAGAAGAATCTGCACCCGGTGGAGACGATGAAGGGTATCATTGCGATGATGATAATGAAGATGATGATGTCGCCTCCATATATAGCACTGTCTCTGAAGACTTGGTTCATTTCCGTCCCCGCGTTGAATGGCTATCTGATCTCTCTGACGAAGAGAACGCCGAGCCTGCTTCACCGTTAGCATATCGTTTTGAAACTCCAGATGCCGTAGGATCCACTGTCAAGGCGGCTGAATTGGCTCGTAGTGCGAAGCGAAGAAGGGACGCCCGCGCCGAGATAGAATGGAATTCCGGGCTCGCCTGTTTTGCTGCTCGAAGAGATGCCTGGACGGGTGCGAAGGTAGTGCGTGTCCGTCCCAAGCCAACCGAATCTACCCCGACCTCGCCAACAGTGAAGAGGTATTCCTTCTGGAGAATTTCGAATTCATCGTCAACATCGTCGCCTATTGATTCGCCCGCTGAATCTACGGCGGGCACCGCACCGCTTAGTCCTAGCGGAACCCGTACTTCGGGTGATACCACTGGTGTATCTTCTCTACATACCGATTCCAAAGAGCTCAAACCCAAAGAAAACTCTTCTGAATACCCAGTCCAAACTTTGTTACCAACGCCTCCACCTTTACTTCCAGCCGCCAATCCGATGCGCGCTTCCATTACCCCAGCTAACTATGCTGGAATTTATGATAAGATCATAGTTCATGCCATGACGCCTGCCTGTCCCATTAATCTTGCCGATATGCTACGCGCCTGCGTCGTTGGGTGGAAACGCGATGGGGAATGGCCTCCGCGAGTAGTTGAAATCCCGCCCGTCGTGGCTGTTCGCAAGAAGAGAAGGAAAGACAGTAATACTGAGAAGAGATCGAGTATTGGAAGGCGGCTGAGTTTCAACTTGCTTGGGCGAAGACTGAGTGCTGGTAGTGACCCGAACGCAGCCCCTGGAAGCCCGACCGCTAAACAAGACGACACGGGTGCCACCAAAGGCATGAAGAAAAGTCTGCAGAGGGTCCTAGGACTAGGGCACGATAACTAATGATATCACAAGAGGCATTCTTCCATCATGAGAATATCTCTTTATTCGCATTTACGAAAGAAAGAAGGGCTTATTCATTGGCTGGCGGCTGGGAGCGTATGGGAATGAATGGGTCACGTGTTCAGGAGTATATAAAGGGAATTGGCAGATCAGCGAATCTAGGTATTTCATATTTGTGGCCATGGAGTTCTTTTTTTGTTCTCTTTTTTTCATGTCTTCGGCATCAGGGCATATATTATACCCAGCATGGCCGGCGTTCTGGATATCTCTCTGAAGTTGTTAGAACACCTCCCGTTGTTTGTTGATATGAGATGTGACATAATTCAATTTCGGCGATCTTATCTAAGATTTCTGCTGTATAGCATTTTTCCCGGACTTTGAAGAATATTTTATTTATGCCTCTTCCTCGTGGTATATACGTGTCCTAGTTGTGCTGCTCATATGCGCTGTTATGCGGTATGTGGCGGTAAACCTTAGGAGTGAGTTCTTGGAATGTGCGTGATAGATAGTTACATGCAGCATGTTATCATGTGAGATATCAACATCGACGGGAACCACCGAGGATTTATTCCTGTGTATGATCTAATTTAGTCGAGCGTGATTGGATCGACGGATGCATGCATACCTACATGCATGCAGGGCACCATTAGTCAGCGCTCCAGTTATATAGTACATACTTAGTACTACATCCATAAACCCTGCGACTTCATTCATTGGGGAAGTCCCCGAATTGGATATCTCCGAGGGGTTTGGTTTGGAGCTTTTAGACTACAGTAGTTCCTATTCTGTTAGTAATGATACTTCACGTAATTCTGACATGCGAGAGAATGTATAGTATAGTATAGTATATATTCCACACCTAGATTCCACATCCTTGGATTCTCGTAATTATTTTAACTTAGAGAGCACTAACTAGTAGATGCATGCATGCATAGTGACGTTCGCATACGCCCTTCCCGGTGAATGCGAGATGGATGGATGTATATGTGGAATCATGGCGTCCGAGTTGAGGCGGAATGTTTCCAAAGCAATGGTTCCTCCCATCAGCCTCGCGATGCAGATGAAGGATATATATATATAATTAACGAGAGCTCATTGAGATGGTTTCGGATTCTCATCATCATGAACCATTCCTTGAGCAATTTCATCGATATAAGAGCCCGTTCCATCTACTATTATTAAATCACAAACCACCCTCCCTCATTCATCGAATTTCTTCAATTGAACTCGTACACTTTATATCTCGCCATTCAAAATGTCCGAATCAATGCGCGCGATCGTAATTTCGAAATTCGGCGGTCCGGAGGTATTGGAATACCAAGACGTCGCGAAACCCGTGCCAGGCCCAGACGAAGTCCTGATCCGCGTCCACGCCTTCGGTGTAAACCATGCAGAAATGCGTAAGTGATATCCAATCCTCTTCGAGCTCCCATACACATAGATCGTAATAGGAGAAATCTGCCCAGTCAAAATATTTTCCTGGCACATACCACCGCTTTTTACCTCCCACGCCCCCAAATACAAAGAGCAAAAGAAAAGCCCCCTACCAAACAACCACGATACCCCTATTGGTATCTGCTAACACCCGATCCTCACCTACTGTAGACATGCGCAAAGGCGAATGGGACGAATGGAACCCAGTAACCGGCCTCGAATGCGTCGGCACAATAGAAGCCCACCCCCTCTCATCCCCCTCTCCCTCCCAGCTCTATTATCCCCCCGGCACCAAAGTCGCCGCAGTAATGGGCGGCCTAGGCCGCACGCGCCCAGGAAGCTACGGCGAATACATAACAGTCTCAACGCGCAACATAATCCCCCTAACCACAACCCTCCCCTGGCCGCACCTCGCCGCGCTCCCAGAAGTCTACTGCACAGCCTACACGGCCCTCTTCAAACTCCTCGACCTAAAAAGGGACGAGACGCTCCTCCTCCGCGGCGCAACGAGCACCCTAGGCCAAGCCGCGCTGCACCTAGCCGTCGACGCGGGCGCCGCCGTGACAGCGACGACGCGACGCGCGGAGCGCTTCGCGTGGTTGAGGGAGGAGCTGGGGGCCGCGGAGGCCGTGCGCGAGGAGAGGAATCTCTCCTTCTCCGGCCGGGACGAAGGCCGCGGGGGAAAGACGCCGAGATTCGACAAGACGCTCAATCTCATCGGGAACAGCGTCCTCCTCGAATCCATCGCCCTGACGCGGGCCGGCGGGCGGATGGTACAGGCTGGGTGGCTGGGTGGTCTGGAGCCCGTGAGGGACTTCGATCCCATGGTGCAGATGGAGTCTGGGGTCCATTTCAGCCTGTTCCATAGCAAAGTGCTGGGCACGCCCGAGTTTGCGCTATCGGATATCCCATTGCAGGAGATCGTGCGGAAGATTGAGCAGGGGGTGTGGGACGCGCGGCCTGCGAGGGTCTTTGAGTATCAGGATATTGTAAATGCGCATCGCGCGCTGGATTCACATGATGTAGGGGGTAAGATTGTAGTGAGGCACTGAGGGGCGTAACTTCTCTTATATAATATTGGGTTATAAGACGTAATGAATGAAACATCACTTAACCGAAAGTTTTAGAGGATACTCCGACCGTGTGGCGAGTACTAGTACTCATGATGCTAGAGTAAACCCTCCATCTTCTCACGAAAAAAAAAAAAAAAAAACAAGGAAATCGCATTGTACGGCGCAAACAATTATGGTCGTAACATCATGTCCCGGCCATAACACCATTTTTCCGGTCCTGACACCATTTTCCAGTCATAATTCATATCCCGGCCTGCATGATTCAACCAATTTACATATAGCACCACCAAGTGTTACCGTTTCGCCGTGTGTTAAGAGCAAACAAGGAAATCATATCGGCTAGTTAGACGTCAAGGTTGAAGCCCTACTCAAAATTGGGCTTCAACTCCTCATGCGGCTGTAGGTACATGTTTCTGCCAGACCAGCCGCCCCCCCAAAACCCTCCCTCTGCTTCGAGGTTTCCTACAAAATTGAGAGGTGCATCTTGCCATAAGCTCGGGGAGGCCTGTAATTGAGCACTCTGCTGAAAACTGTGATTTGTGTAAGTGGAAACATAGTTGCTCGGCTCCTGTTGGATGGGCATATTATTTTGAGGTGCATAATGCATATAGGCCATGTGCTCATCTAAATCGACCTGCCGAAGATATGCAAGGTCGCCGGTTCTTGGGCAGCCTGGTATTAGGCATGGAAATTCGGGTAGCAGGTGAGGATGCATGACGTCTTCACTATGGTCATGTTGAGAGGGGTTGGCACCAAAATATTCGGGGATTATGCCAGCCGGGATCTTATGGAAAGTCCTGAGGTGCTGGGACAGATGATCGGCACGAGCAAATGCCTTAAGAGTTTCATCATGTTCGCATATTCGGCAGGCGAATCTAGTAACCTTGTTCTTGGACGCGATGTGTCGTTGTAGGACATCAGGACGCGAAAATATATTACCACAAACACATCCATATGGATGGTGGTGCTCCTTTTCGCCATGCTTCCGAAGTGCTGCGTCGTTCCGGCAAGGTGTGTGGCAGGTAATGCAGACACAGATATCCCGGCCACTGGGAACACAGAGCCCCCTTAGTAGAGGTTGGCGAAGAGTTGACAAAGAAAGAAGACTTACGATTGCTCTTGCGCGGCAGGCTCCCGAGGAAGTACGGCCTGACGGGCATGGTGAAGGGTGATTGGTGGCATCGAGGAGGCATCGGGTAGGTTGTGGCCAAGAGTGTCTGCATTGGCAACGCTGGCTGCCAGCAAGGACATGATGGCAAAGTATATAAAGTAAGCTTATTGAATAAGGAATGGGAGCAAAGCTAGCTTAGTGAAAGGTAAGGAATGAAGGTGTGAAAATTAGCTTGTTCAAAGGTAAGGACCGTTGTTGAAGTTGGCTTGTGTAATAAGGAACGAAGGCAAAGCTAGCTTATTATTGAATGATAAATGAACGGATTGTTGGCTGACTTCTCGGCCGACAGAAAGGAGGCTTGAGTGTTTATTATATCTACATGGCATGTAGAGACAGACGCAAGAGAAAGTTAATGCACATCATAGGACCTCTGCGTCCCGATGTCCATGAATGGTGACTGACTGCATTAATCAAGGGTGTCATGATGCCAGGAGCACAGCACTGTGTGGCTGAGGCACAGTACAAAGGTGGATTTCTTGAAGGAGAGAAGATCATTGAAAGCTCGATGTATGAATCGTCACGAATGGGGGTCTATGAAAGCCTGGACGTACCTGCAGTAGGTGGATGCCATCGTACCTACCGTACCTACCTCGCCTACCTGAGTACCTGGGAACAGGCTGCCTGGAACCCATGTTGTTGGCTGTTTGTCCCGTCGTGCCTTCTGCAGCGTATAAGACACGCGGCTCTGGAGCCAATGAGACAACATCCCTACCCACCATGTGTTCTGCACCCGTGTCTGCCCAGTTTGAATTACGTAGGTAGGCGCCGATGCCGATCCTGTAGCGATGTAATGGTCTAGCCTTTTGGCTCTACCCATGCAGTACAGTAGTTCTATTCCTAACAACGATGCTTTGCTGTCGTCGTCTCTACGCTCATTGGCTTATAGTCGCCTGGCCATCCGACATACTCCGTCAAAACCGTGCTCTGCCTTTGTCGTCTCTACTACGTATGCTCACCGGCGTATAGCCGTCTGACCATCCGACACATTCCCTCAAAGCGCCCCCATGTATTTGAGTTAGGTGTATAAAAAGGCTGCCTTTTTATTTCCCCGCAAGCTTATCGCGATTAGATCCCACCCTACTTCATAGGAGGCAGCAGGTAGGCAAATTGCAAGTTTCTATGTATATCTTACCAGGCAGTCCCCAGCATGAGTCTATAGTAACAAAACTGACCGTGGCGGCAGAACTACTACCCGCGTTTGCACGAATTTGCATAGGTACAGTAGGCAGCCCATGTAACTCTTCGCGGCTGCTTCGGCAATACCTGTTCAAGGTTTTCATTTAGTCTGGGAGTATATCAATGACTAACTAACTATCAGATAGGTAGGCTGTAATTTTGGTCAAACGTCTATAAGTTTGTTGCCTATCCATGCAGTGTAAGTATTCTACTCTCACTACTAAATAGGCAGGCTTTTCAAATTACACGTATGTGACGTCATATGAGGCTGGGTAAACATGAATCTCAATCGTAAATAAATATTACTAGTATGTTACCGTCTTCACTGCTATCAAATGAGTTGGCTGCCTCACACTAGCCTCCTCGCTATGAGTAGATAATAATCGCAGCTAACATAGCTAACCTAGACAATTCTGCTTTGGACTTTGCGCAGCAAGACTAGCACGACGTCTGTATATCTAAGCTATCATGAACCTCAAGATCAGATGTTGAGTGATGAAGCGTCTTTCTTCTCTCTACGCTCTTGGGCCCGAGTTATAATGGACGAGGGACAACGTGTTTCCCCCCTTTCCCCCCTTTCCCCCCCTTTCCTCTCTTTTCTCCCTTTCCTCCCTTTCCTCCTCAATTCCACGCCACTAGTCGGAGTGCCAAAGGGTGGACCGCGAACCGCATACCAGTATACCAGTATACCAGTATATGACCTGCAGCCAGCAGCCTGCATGATACCTACTTAGGTAGTATTAATGTAGCATCAGGCCCACCCACCCTTCCACCCTACTTAGTATTCACCTTGCCACCTTAATCGCTCATGGTATTCGCCCTGCCGCGTCATGGCAGGAATTCGAACTCTCTATACGTAATACTCAGCTTTCCTTGGCCCTCGATAGTTCCGAAGGCTAGCGATAAGGCCTTATAAGTCCCGAATAAGCAGGGCCATAATAGCCTATGAAAATGGTCTCTATTATAACTCACACCGAGCAGGCTGACACCATGCCGACTGACGCCGTCCATATCTCCTCAGCTTCTCATGCTCGTCAGATTTAGGCGTTCTCCCTTTTATCGCGTGCCCCAACCCCCGCGGACGTCACACGTGTCAACGGACCTTAAAGTTGCCTTACTCGCTCTATAGATTACAAACCGCCCTCAGCTCTCTTCGAATATGTGCCAAGAGACACACTTCCTAACCTAGTCTTGTATCTATGCCGTCCGTGGCCCAATGAACCGACCTATAAGGACAAAGGAGAACCCACATGTCCCCCCATGAGTAGCGCGATCACTGTCATAGAGCCGACACATTTAATCCCTTAGATAATCTAGCTGATATGAGCGCCTTACCGACTGACCGGCTGATGTTGGGTCTTAGGGACGGACATAGGGACAAAGGCTAACCTTAGCAACATATCATTGAGCCTCAGGAATAGGCGGCCGCCTAGGTTATCGCCGAATTCCAACACTTGGGTCGACGAACGTCTCTTTTCTGCTTTGATTCTTCACAGATGCGACCTAAATGGATCCCTCGACTAGATTGAATTGAACGAGCATATACTTATTCATCCCTGACTCGAAAACTGCGTGTCTAACTGACAAATTTAGGACCGACCTACCTCGACATCTTCATAATGATCAATAGCTTCATCTCAGATTTAGGAGAAATAGAAGAAGACACACATTATCAGAGATCTGGGAATTATCCTCGGGGTAGTGACTTTCTAATGATTACAATGACCAGAGAGGACATGCAAGCCCACCATTTAGAGGTTTTCCCAACATGGCTCTCAATGGAGTCTGCGAGGAGCACGTGTGGCAAAACAAGGAGGAATTGTTCGTCACCGAGGCGAGATATTAGGCAGGGAGGCGAACATGGCGATGAGCGATGAAATGCGAAACTTCAGCTCTACTAGCCAACCTAGCTAAGCCTCTATTTTCAACACTGAGCAGGACGTTCGAGCTAGGATTCTTTGAGCGAACACCAGTTTTCTCATGACACTCTGTCCGGAAACGTCCGGAGCTATTCGATCGAAATAAACGATTGGCGTCTCATTATTTTTATTTTTATTTTTTTCACAGAGAAACGACTGCACATACGGCATTCGCGAACCTTTACTGATCGCGCCGACGCGCCGAATGCAACAAGCCGTATGCGCCGAATCCCAAGTCCGAATCACGAGTCTCGGTACAATAGAGACTGTCTCAAGGAAGCTATTCAGCCTCGCCAACCCGAGAATCATCAAGACCTATTGATAGCATTCACTCATGAGTACAGAAGACAAACATAAGCCCTACATATAGGCTTACAACTTGTGCCCAACGCAGATCCGAAAGGGTTTCCAACTGGTCAACTCAACGAACCCAACGACCATAAAATATCATTATTCGACAAGACCCCACCTCCGAGTCTTATTATTAGCTCTTGAGATAGAGAGGCTCTCAACTTCCCTAGTCATATGCTCGTGTTGGGAACTATGAAAATCCAACAGTTTTACCGAACTTCTTGTTTTGGTATACATACCCCTTGTCAATATTGCTGAAAGACTGCGTTATAATAGTTCTAGCCAAGGAAACACTAGTATATAAGTAACCAGACACAGTCGAGTGCCAGATATGAGAGCCTTTAATTTTACTTGGTGGTTGTGACATGGCAGTTCTATTCTGTGACACATCTTGTCTTAATGAATCTCTGAGAATATCGGATGTGACATCGACAAGAGAGAAAAATCAAAAGCCTACTCTTTGATGATTTGGTTTAGGTCTCTATATGTCAATTTTACGTTTCTATACGATTCTTTTTATGTTACTCTAATACGTGGTACAAGAGATCCCACACGACTCATTGATGCGAATAGACTCCTTAAAAGGGTAATGTAATCCTAATACAGGGTAGGCTGTTTGGTTCGGTGCGGTCTTGGTATATATGAGAGTCGCAAATCACTTCGTAGGTTAAGGTGATAAGAATTGCTGAGATTGACACATTCGTTTGCTAAAGGGGAATTGAGGAAACTGTAAACATGTCTAACACAATCTGACCTGATCCTAGTATGTTTTCCATGCACTACGCTACCCGCCTTGGAACAAACCACCGGTCCATCAAGCCGCCAAAAATATATCGTCAAAGAAAATGCGAAAGAAAAAGAGAATCCTCCCATCTTCTCTAGAATCCGCACGTACGCACAGCCAACATGGCAGCTCTGTTGCTGAAGTGAACATCTTCATACAATCCCGATTTGAGATATGCAGACTATTGGGTGGACATTCGAAAATTATCTGGCAATTGGAAGATTACTTTAGTTCATGTCATTAATGTATTGACTATGAGTACCTACCTGGCGGTTTCTGGTTCTACCCGATGATGGTGACAGCGGTATACTGGAGTCATTTGCTTCGAAGGTGTTGACAGCGCTCCTCATGCCACTGAAGGCTGCCGAGGGTGCTGAGTCTTTTACCACACCCGGCGCAGCGATAATTAGAGGGCTTAGAGGGCTTAGTAGGGACGTAAGTAGAGCTTGATGCCTCGGAATGCTTGTCTGCAAGGTGCTTGAGCAAGTCTTTCTCGCGCATATATCCCTTAGCGCCAACCCGATCACAGCTGCCAACAGGGCACGAGAATGCGCTTTCTTGATGGACTTCTCTCATATGTTTGTTGTAGTCCGACTGTTTTTGAAAAGGCCTTCTTTCGAATTGCTCTTTCCACGGCAGGGCTTTGAAAGAGTCATCTCGGTATGCTGCGCAATCTAAATGCAGGCAACTTAGGATCTGGCGGCTTTGGACCCGAGAAGCAGGAGGAGAGATATCGTTGATTTCCTCTGGTTCCATCTTATGGTAACCTTGAAGATGCTGGACGAGATGATCTCTTCGGCGAAAGGCTGCCTTACCGCGGTGGCGCTTACATAACGTGCACGGGTATTTTGCACTTTCCTTGGTGAAGCTCTTGATATGACGGATGAGCACATCGTTTCGGGCGAATTTGACTCCACAGGAACATGTATAGGGACTATGTTTCTGGTCGTTTGCATGTTTTCGTAACTGGGTTTCGTCCTCGAATCTCTCATTACACTCGGCACAGGCAATGGCCAAGGTGTCCCAGACCTCGTGGTGGTTCTGCGAATGTGTATTTAAATGATTACGAAATCTTCTACATTCGTGGAAGCGACTGTTGCAACCAGGAATGCTGCATATCTTTATCGTATAATTATCGTGATACCAATTGAACGGAAGGCACAATTTATGGCAGAACTTGCACAGTTCTTGATTCTTGGGTGGAACCGGGGATAATATGGCAGCATCACTATGAAGCAGCCTTTGCTGATTAGATAAGATCACGTGTCTGTAGAAGGATGAAACTTACCCCCCAGGGATGAGGCTTTAACACCCTTTTTGTTAGCAAACGCTAAAAAAAAAAGCTCTCACGATTGGCCAGTCGTCGCAGTGGCGTCAGGGAGCATCGGTAGCGAGGGGCCACGCTGGAAGTCGGCATTGAAATCGAAAGCGGGAACAGGGTCATAATCAAGGTCCATGGCAGGGTCGAAGCCATAGACCGCATTGTAATCGAAGGCAGGGGCCTCATCTTGACCAATAGGAGCCGGATTATCGAGGAAGCCGAAGTCGAAGGGTGCCTCGATGGGCTCCCCGATGGTGGCCATGAGGGCATCAAAGTCGAGGTTGTTCAGGTACTTAGACATCTTGGCAAAGGCTGTCGCTGAAGCGGCGGGGGATTCGAGCGTGCGTACGATTGGGTGTAAAGAAGAGAGTAAGCTGGTTGCGTGCGGGTCTCGCTGTGAGAAACTTGTGCAGTGCTGCTGGAAGCCGTGGTGGTGAGAAGGGGGAACACTGGGTATTTCTCTCCGCGGAGAGCGAGAGAGAAGGCTGTTAAAGCGGCGAGAGGGAGAGGTACCTGCGAAATAGGGCGGTGGATGACCCCCTGCGGGTTTACTACGTAACCTTAGATGGTTGCATTGCTGAGGCCTGATGCTGACTTGTAGGCGGGCTGTGGACGCCACCTGTCACCCTATTGGTACTATGTATGGGGTCGGTAGTGACAAGACGGCAGCGGTACGATTGTTGTTTGTTGAGGTCGAAGATGGCGGTGTCTGAGTTGAGAAGGGAGCCATGAGCATGAGAATGGGAAGGAGTAAGTAATGGACCAAGTGTGACAGATCCTACCTAGAAACCGCATGTTCCTACCCGTC
Organism: Xylaria sp. FL1042; assembly: GCA_022495085.1. Lineage (NCBI taxonomy): Eukaryota > Fungi > Ascomycota > Sordariomycetes > Xylariales > Xylariaceae > Xylaria > Xylaria sp. FL1042. The sequence continues at coordinate 46,174 of MU380374.1, forward strand.
TAGGCCGGGCAGGAGAGGTCAACAGCGACTGACTTCGGATCTCGGGACTGAGTACTGAGCACCTACCTCCTATACCCACCTCCCATACCTGCCTACAAGTACTTAGCCTACCTAGGTATCTTACAAGGTACCTTAGCTACCTACTTACTTAGGTAGTAGGCACATACGTAAATATGAACCACAAGGTAGAGGACAAAATAACATTCCCTACTATATACTATGTACCCTAACAGCTCAGGTATGAAAATTGACATGCTGTTCAATGCATCCATCACAATATACCTATGCCAACGACGAGTAGACCACCCTACCATTATGGCAGCGGCTAGAATATATACCCATTTGTCTAGTATTATATAAAGAAAATATATACATGCGTACATACATACACACATACGGTCGGATTGCTCAAACAACCCAGGATTGGAAGGGATACCACCACCAATAATATAATGCGGAATCACATCCAGATACATACGTACATGTTGATGATGATACATCTAGGTACATAGCTAGGTAGGTAGGTAGGTAGGTAGGTAATCCTACCGTTTATGGCGGACCCGGGCCTGTTCCGAGTCGGGCGCTTCGGGCACGACCTCGAAACCCATCCCCTTCCTCTTATTGCGTGCCTTGCCGTCGCCGTATCGCTCGTCGAATTTCCTGATGGCCGTCAGCGACGCCATGTCCTCCGAGACGCTGGCCCCGATCTCCTCGAGCCCCTTGTCGAAGTGGCGGCGGCTGAGCAGGCGCTTCGCCGCCCATTGGTACGGCTCGGGCCCCACATGCCGCTCGGACGCGTCGAGCTCTTCCTTAACGGCAGCCATGGCAGCCGCGACGCAAATGTTCTTCAGGTCAGAGCCCGAGTATAGAGGCGTGCGCTTGGCGATGTCTTCAATTGAGACTGTCTCGTCCATGAGTTCGTCTTTGAGGTGGATCTTTAAGATAGACGCTCGGTCCGCTTCGAGAGGTAGATCAATTAATAACTTGCGGGGCAGACGTCGAAGGACTGCTTCGTCGAGGTCGTATGGCCGATTTGTAGCCGCCATAATAAATGCCTTGTCCTTGTCCATCCCATCCCATTCGCGGAGGAATTGGTTGATCGTCTCTCTCCTGTTCCCGTTCCGAGATCCGGTTCGAGCTCCGAGAAGGGCATCTGCTTCATCGATAAAGATGACCATCGGCTGTTTCTTCTTCGCAAGCCTAAAGAGGGCGCGCACGTTCTTCTCGCTTTCGCCCACGTACATGTGGTTGATCGAAGCGCCACTGACCTCGATCATGTTTGCCCCGCTCTCCTTGGCCACCGCCTTCGCGAGTAATGTCTTGCCGGTGCCGGGAGGGCCATATAAGAGACAGCCAGGAATTCTGTCATTCGCAAGAACGCCGTACGAGAAAGCCTCGGGTCGGACTAGCGATAATGTTGTAAGCATCTTGATTGATTCGATCGTCTCCTTAGGAACATGTATGTCCTTGAAAGTTGTGCGTATATCCTGTGCATTCACCATGCCAGACATCAGCTTCTCCTCGTGATTCTCGGCAAGGGGGTCCGTCCTCCGCATCCCTGTGGGAATATCTCTGGATTCTTCCGCGGGCCTCGAGGCTTTTGAGGTTGCCGCTGTCCTCTCCCTGGCTGCGTCGACGGCTGATATCCGGGTGGCTGCCTTTTCGAAACAATTGTGGCTAAACAACTCAGCGGCACCTAGTGAGCTCAGGCTAATCATGGTCGTCGCGATTCGATAAATCTCTGTCGTTGGTAGAACAGTGTGCCAATAACTTGGAAATAATTTGTCTAATATGGGTGCTCCGGGCTTATAAATCAATCCTAATGCCCTCTTCGACTCTGTCAACGTAGAATCATCAGACTCCGTCATCGACCATAACATCCTGACAATGTTTTCCTCGTTTTCGCGGAGGTTGTCTATCTTCTCCCCTGTTACTAATTCGTATTCGCTATTCACGCGAAGTTTGGCGTCAGAAAAGTAGCGCCTACTTATATGAATAACTCGCTCATTCGTCTCCAAACCTTTCATTGCTGTTTGATAAGATTTCGGCGCATCCTTAGTCGAGCATGAGCCGACGAGGGCCACCTTCCGACCTGAAAGCCATAGTCCATCCACAATTTTTCTGATGTTGCTCAGGATTGTAGCACCGGTCTCGTCCATGTTAATAGCATTGAAATCGTTGATGTGAATGATGAGGGGCTTCTGCTCCGCTGCCTCTACATCTGCCGAATGGATAAGCTCTTCTAGAGCGGCGTTGATCTTCAAGTCTTCCCAAAGTTCGTCATTCTTCCCCCGGGTGCCAGAGCTGAGCAAAAATCTATCCATGTTTATTGTCTGCCGTTTTATATCCTTCCGCGACTTATCACCGCTGAACACCATTGTATATGGTACCTCGAAAGAGCGGGGTTCCTCATTTTCGTCTTCAATCGGAGGGCGAGCTATTATTCGTCCAGAGTTCTCCGCCGCCCTATAGCCGAGGAGTGAAAGATCCCCCTGGGACCTGGTGATATCCTGGCCGATGTAGCGTCCTACAACATATGCTATGTCGTGAGCCCGTAGGTGTATAACGTCGGCCCCTAATTTTTGGGCAGCGTGTTGTAATGTATCTTCTGCCACGGAGAAACCGGAGAAATCATGCACATTGACGATAGTAACAGGCCGGGAAGCGCTTGCCGGCCTGCTGTTCTTGGGTGCCCGAATATGTAACTCAGCCCGAAGAGCCGTGACGACCTCATCAATCATACACGGCTCGTACAAGGCAACCTTAGTCAATGAAATTTCACCATGCTCTGTAATTTGCCGGAGTAATAGTTTGGTAAATTCTTTTTTGAAGATGATTGGCTCCTCCTTGGTCTTGGCGTCGTATCCGAGAAGCGCCGTCACCATGTCCAGTGAACTGTGTGGCGGCGTCGACGTGAGTTCCTGTAACACCGTGAATTCCAGAGACTCTTCTGGTGGCCGCATCGACTCAATTTGGTGCAATACAGTCCAGTAAGCCGAAAGGCCGAACACGTCCATTCTTCTTATAAGTGGACGAAGAGAGCCACCCGACTTCAAAGTTTGGATAGCGTCTTCAACAAGCGAGGGGGACCAAGCGGCAGCGTCGAACAGAAGGCGACTTCGCCTTCTCAAGAGCTGTGGAGGTGGCTGTGGATAGTTGGTCGAGCCGATTTTGAGAAAAGAGGGAGCCTTGTCATGACGATCTATAGCCATATCGAGGAAGGACTTGGGTATTTCAACAGGAGGCAGGTCGGGAGAATGATCCGACCTTCGACTGCGCCATGGTCGTGACCTCGTGCCGTTGGCCGGCTTCTTGCGATCCATGTTCTCCCCATTTGTGGTTGTTACATTGTCGCCGATGAGGTTCTTCTCTCCCGCCGCCTCAGCGCCCGTACCCTCACGACCAGCCCCAGCCCCAGTCCCAGTCCCAGTCCCGCCAGTCCCAGTCCCGGTTCCGGCCCCGGCCCTGACCCCGGTCCCGCTAGTCCCGTTCTCGTCGGGCTTGCGCCCGTCGTCTCGTGGCGCGTCGTCGGCAGCAGCAGCAGCAGCAGCGCGCCTGGGGACAGTCGAGTGGAAGGGTCGCGTCGGCCGGGGCGCCAGGCGTGTCTGTTGAGGATTCCGTGCCGTGCATCGAAAGGCACGGGTCCATTGATTATTCATTCGGGGAATTGGCGCTCGAATGGAGCGTGCAACGGCATGGCTGTGCGGAAAGTGCCTAAACGAAGAAGAAAATTCGTATTTTTGGTATTTACATTTTCTAATAGACGGACGCAAGTACCCAATAGAGCTTTCATCTGGTCCAAGCGTCTATTGCGCCCCACATAGATAGCATTAACGCCACCAGCAGGTCCCTCCGTGATAACTAAGCGCCTCGAGGTTACTAAGTCAGAGGTGTAAGTATGTCACATGATCCACTCATGACCCCTGTCACATGACCCACACTCTATGTAGATTATTGTACATAGTAGTCACAGTATTAGTCCTCGATCTTATCTACAACATAATACAAGAAAATATAGATTTTGCTAGAGTTGTAGTCATTTTTGCTATAATTAGTAGCTAGCGATTGTTTATTATCGCCTATATTTTTTTGCTTGTAGCTAAAGCTGTTAATATTTTATTTATTGCTTTTTTATTTGCTGCGGCTTATAGTTTACTAAGATTATATTTTTTAACTAATTTTTTTTAACTAAATTAATTTGCTTAGATTTTTTTACGGCTTTTTTTTCTTTTTACCTTTTATGCTAATTAAAGGCCGGCTTTATCTTGCAAAGCTAGAAAAATCTTATATTTAAACTGCTTTAATATTAATTGCTTTGTTTTTTTTTTATAGGTTATTTAAATACTGCTTTAATTATGTTTTAAAATCTTTTAAAGCTAGAAAAATAAAAAGCAACTTTTTTAAAGCAACTGCTAATTAATAACGTTATTTTTTATTTTTTAAAGTAGGCTAAGTTATAATAAAAGTTTTAAACTTTTTTTAATAAGTAAAGAAAATAGCGTAAATAATAGTAAATATTATTTATTTATTTATTAAAGGATTTCTTTTTGCTTTTTGCTTTTTTTAGCGTTTTTTTTAAACTATTATTGCTAGTTTTATTTATAAACTATAAATTCTCTTATATTAAAACCTGGTTTACTTTATTTAAGTCTTTTAGTTTTAATTATAATATTAATAAGTTAATTATATAATAGTTAGTAAACTTAACTATTTATTTTTTTTATTTACTTTAGTTATTTTATTTATATTTAGTTATATTTTTATTATTTAAGAAAATAGCTAATTTTATTACTATAGCGTTTAATTGCTATAAAATAAATTTAATTAGCTATATTTTAAAGGTAGTTGCTTATATTATATAATAGCTATATTAAAATTCTTTTGCGTTATAAAAAAAAAATAGCAATAATACTTTTAAAGCTAAAAAAATTAAGTTTTTTAACCTTTTATTAATAAACTAAAATAGCTTAAGCATAATTATTTATAAAAAATAAATTATTTATACCGACGTATAAATGTTTATAAATTAATTTTATTATTTAGCAGCCTTTTATAACGAAAATAAAGTTAAAATAATATAAACTATTTATTTTTAAGCTATATTATTAGCATAGTATACTATTAAATTTATAGACTTAAAAAAATTAAGCCTGCGTGCCAGCTTTATTTAAAATATATATAAAGCTTTTAAAGCGCGCTTTTATAAAAGTTATAATAAAGCTTTTTATAATTTATAATAATATTATTTTATTATATATAACTTTTAATAAAGCTATATTATTTAACTTTTTATTTAAAATATAATATATAATATTAAGTTATATAATTATATTATTAAAAATTAAGTTATAGCAGCTTTTAAGTTTTTAAACTTTAAAATTTAAAATAAGTTAATAAAGCTTAAAATTATTATTATTTTTAAAAATCTTTTAATAAAAATTAACAATAAAAAAAATATTTTAATAAAATATGTTTATTGTTTTATATAAATGCTAGCTTTTTTCTAGCAGGCTTTTGCTTATTATAGCAAGTAAAATTATTTTTGTTTTTTTTTACGTTTTTTTTATAAATTACTTTATAGTTAGCTTACTAATATATTATTTTATTAGCTTTAATATTAGCTTAATTAATAAAAAAAATACCGAAATAAAAAAAAATTTTTATAAAATTATTAAAAAGCTTATTGTTAAAGATTTTTTAATTATTAAAGCTTATATCTTTAAAAAAATCTAGCTTAAAGTTAAAGCTAAAATATTTTAAATGCTATAAAATTTTTAAGCTTAGCTAAAAATTAACTTATAAAAAAATATTATAATTAAAGAAAATTTTTTTAGCAGTAAAAAAAAAGGTATAACTTTTAATATTATTAATTATATTTTAAAAATTAAAAAATATATTTTAATATAAAAATAAATAAAAGCTAGCAAAACTAGTAGCTATTTTATAATAAATAAAAAGCAAAAAATTTTTTTTTAAAATATTATTTTTTTTAGCTTTAAAATTAATTATTTTTTTATTTAAATAATAATATTATATTTTGCGGACTTATTTTTAAAAGATTTACGCTATTTTAAAAAAATTTAAAAAAAGTCTTTAATTTTAGCTTTATTATATCTGCTTTTAATAAAATATATAATATTTGCTATAAAATATTTCTTTTTAATAATAAGTTATATTTTTATATTTAGTTTAAGCACTTAAAAAAAACTAATGCTTTTATTTATATTGTTTAAATATATATTATTATAAAAAAAATATTTAATTGTTTAATTAATAAAAAAAAAATTGTTTTTTTTTATACTGCGTTATTTATAAATAATTTATAAAAAAAAATAACTAAATTTATAAGCAAATCTTATATATTTGTTATTATTTTATTAGTTAACTTTAAACTTAATATAAATATAAAATTTATTTATAAGTTTTAATTAATTTTTAAAGTCTAGTTAATAATAAATATTGCTAGTAAATAAAAAAAAGCTGTTTGCGCTAATATTAGTTATACTTGCTTACTTATAAATATTAACTAGTTTAAAAATAAATATTTTAATTTTTAAATTTATTTTAAAGCTATATTAATAGTTATATATAATATTTTTTAAAATAAGTATATTTTTTTAAAATATATTATATTAAACTTTTATTTTAAAAACATATAAAATAACAGGCTAATTATTATTAAATTTACTTATAAAGTTATTTTTATTAAAAAGCTTTAAGCTAAGCTGCTAATTAATATAAATATATTAAACGCTAAATATATTAATATTATTTTATTAAAGAAATTTATTATTATTTAATTATATAAAACTATTATTTTTATTTTTTGTTTTTTTATAGCTTATAGCAAGGTAAAAGTTTTTATACTGCAAACTAAAACTATTTTTAAATATTTTTCTAAATAATTATTTGTTTAATATAAAGCAATATTTAAATAAAACAATATATTTAAGTTTATTACTAATATTATTTTAGTTTATATAATTATAACTAACGATAACTTTATATATATATTTATTTATAATAAAACTAATAAAAATATTTATATTTTAAAAAGCACTTAGCTAGGTTTTTTTTTTTTTATTTTAGCTTAATTATAAAAAATATTTAGTTTTTTTTATAAAAATAAATCTAGCTTTTTATTAGCCTTTTTATAATATAAAAAATTTTAGCAAAATATTAAATAACTTTAAAAATTTTATTATTAAAATAAAAAATACTTTTAAATATTTATTAAATATAATTATATATAAGCATTTTAATAATAAAATTATTTAAGCCTTATATAACCTTATTATAAAGTTTAAGAATATTTTTAAAAATATAAGTTTTATAAAAGTTTTTAAAAATAAACAGCTTATATATTAGCTTAAGCTAGGTTAAAAAAATAATATTTTAAAAAAATATTATATATATTTTATTAATATAAAAAACTATAAGATTATTTAAAATATTATTTAAAACTTTAAGTTTTAAGATAAAATATTTATTATATAATAGCTTGTTTTAATATTTTTTTTTATATTTATTATTTAAAAAATAATGCTTAATTTTAAACGCAAAAAAAAAATAGTTATAAACGTTTATTTATTTAATAAAATAAACCTTAAAAACTTTTACTTTATAAAGTTTTAAAATAAAATATTAAATAATATTACTAAAAAAGATTTTATTTTTATTTTTAATGCTATAATATTTTATTATTAATAGCGTACTTATTTATTTATTTATTAAATAATAATTATTATAACATTAATTAAATAATATATATTTAATTATTTAATTATAAGCTATAAAAATAACAACGCTTATATTTAATAATAAATAAATATTATTTTTAAGCTAGTATTTGCTATAAATTATTATTATAATAATATTTACGTAGCGTTAAAAGAATTTTTTTAATATTATAAAAACTTACGCTTAATATTTTTTATTTTATATAAACGCAATATTTTTATTAGTCCGTTTAAATCTTTTATTAGTTTTTTTAATGCTATAATATTAAAAAAACTTGTTAATTTTTTTAATTTATTTATAATTAAAAAAAAACTAAAAGTTATAATTAAAATTAAGTTTTTTTTATTATTAAAAAATTTAAAGACTTTTTTTAGTATAATTAGTTATTTATAAAATAATATACCTTGTTATATAAAAATAACCAAAGCTTTAAAAAAAAAAAAAACTAATTTTAACTATTAAAATTTATATAGCAAAAAAATTAAAAATATATGAAAACGCTAAGCATTAAGCGTTTTTTTAAATTAGCCGACTATTATAAAAAAAGCGTTTTTTAATATTTTGCAAAACTTTCTTACGCGCTATATTATTTTTTATTTCTTTTCCTTTAATTATATTTTATATATTAACTTTAATATTTTTTATAAAAGCATTAACGTTTTAGTTTATTATATAGCTAATAACACACTATTTAAAATTATAAATATAAATAGCAAGATTATAACTTATGTATTAAATATAGCTATATAGCCGATAGCCTTTTTTTTACGCTTTTTTTTAAGCTTTAAGAAAATATATTAGCTTATTAAAATAAAAGTCTTAAGCTTTATTTAAATTTTAAAAAAAACTTGCTATTAAATTAATATTGCTTAATTAAAAGTTTATATTTTTATTAATTATAATATTATTATAAGCTTTAATAAATATAAAAACCTTGTTAATTTTATAGCTTTTAATAATAAAAACTTAAGGTTAATTAAAGCTATAAAATATATTAGCCGTTTTTTTTTAATTATTTTATATAAGCTAAAAAAACTATATATTATACTTAATACGCTTTTTAAACTTTTAATAAAAGCAAATAATAATAAAAAAAAGCTTAACTTTAAAAGCGACTTAAAATTTTTTTCTAATAATATAAAAAAGCAGTAATTATTTAACTATAAAATAAAAGAACTTTTTAACTATAAAATAAAAAAACTAAAAAACGCGTTTATTTTAAAAGTTTTTTTAGTGCTATAACTTGCTATTATATATAGCTTTAAAAATAATTTACTGCGATAAAGCTAAGAGCTAGCAAAAGAAAATAAAGGCTTGTTATTAAAATAGTTAAGTATAAGCTTAACTTTACGTGTATTTATAAAGGGATTTCTCGCGTAAACTTTAGTTTTTAATTATAGCAGACTTTTATAAAATATAAATATTACGTTTTTTTTTTTTTTAATTAAACCTTTTTATTTTATATTATTATTTTAAATTTAAGTGTAATAGGTTTATTAGTTGTTTTATTAGTTAGCTTTACTATTTTAATATATTAATATTCTTAGTAAAGCTTAAAATATTTAACGCTTATTACTTTTTAAAATGCGACCATAAAACGGTAAACTTATATATTAGCTAATTAATGCTGCAAAAATAATATAACGATTTTTACCGCCTTTTTATTTTTTTCTTAAAAAAGCTGTTTTAAGTAAAATACTTTATTAATTATTTACTGCTTTTATTATACAAGCTTACTTAAAATATAAAAAACTAGAAATTATAATAAAATACTAAGTAAATATATGCCAGCTAAAACAGCTAATTATAAAAAAAGAATTTAAAAAAAAAACACTAACTAATTATATAATATATATTAGCTGTTTTAAAAAAAATAGCAACTTATTTTTTCTTTTTTTATTTTATTAAATTTTTTTATTTAGCTTAACTGCTTATAAATTTTTATATAAGTTTTTGCAAGCTTAATAAACTAGATTTTTATTTTATTATAAAAAAAAACAATATATTAAGACTATAAAAGCAGCAACTAATAATAATATTACTATATTTTTTATTTCTTAAATATTTATTATTTTTATTTTTTTATGCTTTTATAAAATAAATTTATATTTTAATATAAACTTATAATAAAAAAAAAACTAATTTTATAACTTTTTTAGTTTAGCATTAAATAATAGCTTTTTAAGCAAAAATATTTTTATAATATTAACTTTTACTTTTAATTAAATTAACTTTAATTTAATAAATATATTATTAAATAATATAAAAAAAAAAAGTTTTTTTTAAACTTTAAGCATTTTATAATAATCTTGTAAATGTTTATTATTATTTTAATAATATTTTATATTATTAGCTTTTTTATTTTTAACTTTGCTTTTTAATTTTAAAACCTTTTTAATAAAACTAAAATTATAAAGTAGCTTAAAAAAATAAAGCGACTTTTTAAGTTATATTATTTATTTTAATTAAAATAAACTAATTAATTCTTTTATTAAATAAAAACTATTATTAAAAAGCATATTGTTTAATATTTAATAAGCATTATTATAAATTAAAACAAAGTTAAAAAGATTTTAAAGCAAGAATATAAGTCTAGCAACTTTAAATAAACTTAGTTAAAATATAAATAGCTTGCTTAATTATTTACTTAAAAATATATTTAGCTTTAAAATTATACTTGGTTTTTTTTTTAGCACTTAGCTTTAATAATAAAGCTAAGAAAAAAAATACTATTTATTTTTAAAAACTTTTACTTTTATAACTTAATTAAAGCTATTTTAATTAATTAATTATATTAAGTCTTTATTTAAAACTTAATTATTAAAGAAAAACTATATAATAAAAACTATAATAAAGCTTTAATAATATTAAAAACTTAAGCAAGCGTTAAATTATTTTTTTTATTTTA
>MU380375.1:0-51774 GCA_022495085.1 Xylaria sp. FL1042
ACTTTTTAATATAGTTTATTTATTTTTAATAGGTTAAATAAAGAAAAAAAAAAAAAAAAAAAAAAAACAGTAAAGCTGCGCTAAAATAAAACATAGGCTATAGCAACCTAGCTTAACGCAGGCTATAATAGCAGGCCTTTTTACTGCTATAGCATAGTAATAGCAGGCTAAGCTAAAAAATAAAAGCAAGCAGTAACGCGCTATATTATTTATAAAGCGTTAACTACGCTATTAAATCATAGTTTTAAATATTATTTGCTTAAAACTCTGCTTTTATTTTTATATAGCTAAAATATTTATAAATCTAGCCTTTTTCTTAAGCATTTCTACGCTTTAGCGTGTTTGCCGCAAAAAGCCTAGTTTAAAAAAATAAATTATTTTATTTTATTAAAATATATTATATTATAACCCTTTAATTAATTATCTTGCGCAAGTTTATTTAATATTATTTGCGCGCAATTATAATATAATATATTTACTAAAATAGCCAGCAGCTTTTTTTTTTTTTTTTAAAACTAATATAAAGCTATAGCATGCTATAAAAAATAAATTAAATATTTAATAAAAAAAAAATCTGTTAAAAAAAACAAAACACGCTTTAATATTAAGCTATAGCATACTATAAAATATTTAATAAAACTAGCAAAATATATTAATTAATAAAAAAATATTTAATAAATTTACTATTAAAGTTAATTATTAAAGTTTATTTAATTAAAAAAAAAACTTAAAAAAAAAACTTATAAAGCTTAAAATAAGCTATTATATATATATTTACTGCTTATATTAAAATATAACCATATATATAAATAAATAATAATAACTTATAAGCTATTAATTTATTATTTATATAACTAAATTATATTTAAGCTATATATAAGCTATATATTATATAGCTTATTATATAGCCTTAGCAAGTTATATAATTATAAGTTTTATATATATAACTATATTTTAGCTAAACCTAGCTAACTTATATATATTTTAAATAAAAAAACATTAAAAAACAAGATTAAAAATATATTATTATTTATTTATTATTATATTTATTTTATTTTATTTATTATATTTTGCTTTATTTTTTATATATATAAATAACCTATTTTATACTAGTTAATAGTTATTATTAATATAATAATAAATAAGCAAAAAAAATAATAAAGCTTAATTTTTAAGTATTAACTTTAAATCTTTATATAAATAGCCTTAAATAAAAAGATTAAACCTTTAACTATTATATAAAGCTTAGATTTTAGCTTTATATATTAGCTTATATAATTAATTTTAAAGTTAGACTTTTATATAAGCAATAAAAATAAAACTTTTTAAAAAAAAAAATTAACAGTTTAATTAAATATATAAAGCTTAGCTTTTAGCTGCAACTTATATAAGCAGTTAAACTTAAAGCTTAACTTACTGTATAATAAACTAAAATAAAATTATAAGCAAATTTTTTAACCTATACCTAGCTTTTTTTAATAATAGCAAGCTAAAAAAAAAACCGCAAGCTATTTACTTTAAATAAAAAAAAAAACAAAACAAAATAAAAAAAAAACAGCTATAAAAGCTAAACACTTAACTATAAGCTTAAATTATATAATTATAGTTTAATATATTATTTTTTTTACTAGCTATATAAACACTTTAAAAGCTACCGCTTTTACTAATATTATTAAAAGCTTTTTAAATATATAACTATTTTTAAAAAGCGTTATTTTAAATAAAAAATAAAAATAAAATAAACAAAAGCAATAGTAAATTAATAGCTTAAAACTTTATATAAAGCAGCTAGATTTTTTTTAAGATTTAAAAAATATATATTATATAAAGGCCGATCAAGGTTAAATACTTTAAAAAAAAAGCAACTGTAAAAAAGCTTATTAATTATTTTAAATAATATTTTATATATATTAACTAAAATATATAACTATAAAAATTAAACTTTATTTATATATTTAAAATATATTTTAATAAATAAACAAAAAAGCTTTTTATAAAAATTCTTTTATATAAAAATATAAAAATAATAAATATCTTTATTTAATAAAATATAAAAATGCTTATATAAAAAAAACAAAAAGCATGTTTATTATATATTTTTAATAGCTAAAATTTTAATTAAACATATAAAAAGCAGTAAAAATAAAGCTTTTAAATATTTTTTGTTATAAAATATTTAAGCTGCTTAACTAAAGATTTTATTTTTTATAAAACTTTAAAGATTTTTTATATAAAAAAAGCCTAGTTGTTTAATTATTTTAAATAGCTTATAAAGCACTTTTAAAACCTGCTATATAAAATATTTTAGCAGCTAAAAATAAAACTAGCAGCTTATATAATTAATAGCAAAGCTTTTTTAGCACTTATTACTTGCTTAAATAATATTTTAATTTTAATATTTAAACAAGCTGCCGCTAAAAAATAAAACAAACAGCCTTAAATAAAATTATTAAAATGCTTTAAAATCTTTATATAAAAAAAATGCTAAAGCTAAGCTAAAGCTATAGCTTTAGTATTGCTTTTATATAACGCAGGAAAAAAAAAAAATATTAAAACTACCTTTTTTTATAAACTTTTACTCTAGAACTATTTATATAAAAGCTATATAGACAGCCTTAAATCTTTAGCTTAAAAAGATTATATAAACCTTAAGCTCCTAATTTAAAAAAGCTATATAAACTTATAGCATTTAATATAAAAAAATAATATAAACTTTAAGCTTTAAACTTAAGCAAGCTATATAAATATTAAGCTTTTAACTTAAAAAAATCATATAAAAATCTATTAGCTAAAAATATAATATTAATTATATAATAGCAGACCTTTTTTTTTTTATATAATATATAATCTTAAAAATTAGCTATTAAATTAAAAAGTAAACATTTTTACGTATATAACGCAAAAGTTATAACCTTTGCTTATATAATTTTTTTAGTAAAAAATTTACTTTTAACACGCTAGATTTTTAAATAAAATTATAAATGTGTAAAACTATGCAACCTTTTAAAAAGTCTAGCAAAATAACTAAAGCTATTTAAATAAACCGTATAATATGCCTTTTAATAAAGTTTATATATTTATTACTATTTGCTAAAACTTAATAAATATTACAAAAAACTAGTATTATGTTATTTATTTGTTAATTTTAATAAATAGCGCAAGCACTTTTTACTTATATTACCTTAAATTAAACTAAATAAAAAAAAAAAACAAAATCTACGCAGCGCTAAATATTTATTTTAACTTTTATATAAATCATTTGCTATATTAAGTAAACTAAACAATATTAACTGCTTTTTTTTATGTATAAAAAAAAAATTTAAATTTATTACTTTTAAACGTTTTAAAAAAAATACTAAATAAGCTAAAGCTTGCTTAAAAAGCATTTAAAATTTTAACTACTAAAGCAAAAACTAACTAATAACTATTATTACGTAAATATATTTAAGCGTACGCAAGCTTAAACTAGCTATAATTATATAAAAGCCAACTTTAAAAGTTTTATTTACTAAGCTTTGCGCGGCTATTTAAATAATATTAAAGCATAAAAAAAAAGAAAAAAAAAAAATAGTTTTTATTGCGTAAAAATAAAAACTAAAAATAAACTTTATAAACTAAGGATATATTTTTAACTTTTATATAAAAAAATTAAATAAAAAAATTCCTAAAATATTAAAACTTATATAAAAGCTAATAAAAATCTAAATAAATATAATAATATAATAGTTTATATAATAAAGCTATAGCTTAGCTAACTTAAAAATATATTTTATATAAAAAAATATTATATATATAAAAAGCTAAAATATTAGTTAACCAAGCATTTTAATAAAAATAAAAATAAAAATAATATAATAGCTTGTTATTTTATAAAAACAAATATAAGCTTAAAATCTTTAAATAAAGCTTTTATAGCTTTTATATTAAACTATAAAAATAAATAAAATAAAAAAAAATAGCGCATAAAATAACCGAAAGCTTTTAAATATTAATAATAATATTTTATTTATATATATAATAAACTATTTATTATAAATAAATTAGCTAGTAATAAGCTCTTTTTTTTTTTATATAACAAGCTTAACTATTTACTGCTAAAACTATTATAGCCTTTTATATAAAAAAACTTATAACGTTAAAGCTTTAAACTAGTTTATGCTGTAAAACTAATATAGCTTAATTTATTAAAATATTATTTAAAATATTAAAGCTGTATAAGTTTTAATTATAAACAAGCTATAACTTAAAGGCTTTATATAAAAAAATTTAAATATTAAAATTAATTAAACTAAAAGATTAACTACTGTATAACTTAATAACATAAAAAGCTTAGATATAATTAGCTTAGCAAAAATTAAAACAAGCGTTAGTTATATATAATTTTATAATATAAAAGCTAATATATTATTTTTGTTTTTTTTAAGCAATATAAACTAAACTATATAAACGCTTATTATAATAATATAAAAAAGCGTTATTATATAACTAAATAAATTAATAATTTTAGTTGTGCAAAAATAAAAACGTGCTTTTTTTAATTTAAGCCAAGCTTATATAAAAAAGCATGCGATTTTATTAAAATAAAAAAAAGTTAAAATATTTATATTAACGCTTTAAGCACGCTTATATAAAAATATTATACCGGCTATTTTAAAATATAAAATATTTAAATATAAGCAAAAAAGTTGTTTATATAATATAAAAAATATATTATTACTGCTAATTATTTAATTTTATTTTTTAAAGATTTAAATTTTTAATTAAAAACAATAATATATTTAACTATAAAATAGTTTTAAATCTTATACGCTTAAGAAATAAAACCGCTTTATTATATTATTAACTTAAGCACCTTATTTTAAGCTATAATATTTTTAAAATTACCTTTTGCGCGCAAAATATTTAAAATATTTTTTACTGCTATTAAATATATATATATTAAAAGCCGCCCGATTTAATTGTGTATAGCCTAAGCATAAATTTTATATTAAATAAAATTTTTAATATTTTACGTAATATATAAAAATATTATATATAAAAATATTAGTTAAAGCTTATTAAAGCTATTAGCTAGGTAGCACGCGCGCGCGTATATATATCTCTTTATTATATAAATAAAACTTTGCTTAAAAAAACTAGCTATTATATAAAATAATAAAACTATTTTTTAAATAGTAATTTAAGCGTTTAATAATATAGCCAGCTTAAACAGCTTTATAACCTATTTTATTAAAATTTAAAGCAAATTTTAAAATAAACCTAAATTTAGCGCTGTTATTAAATATAACTATATAAGTAAAAGCAGCTTATTTAGCAATAAAAACGTTTTATATAATAAAAGCTAAAATAAATATTAACTATGCAATTAATATTTATAACAATTTAAATATATATAATATATTAAACGCGCTGCTTAAAAGCAAAAGTATAGCTTAGTAAAAAAATAAAAGCTAAACAAGCTTATATTATATAATAATAATTAAAAGTTATATAATAACTGTTAATATAATAAATAAATTAATAAAATTTTAGTGCATGCAAAATAAAAAAATAGCATAAAAACGCTAATGTTTCAGCAGAAAAGCTAGCTAAATAATATAAACATTTAGCGCTTATTTAAAATAAATAAGCTTATAAAGCGTAGCTGCTTAAAAAAAACATTATATAATATATTAAAAAAAATAAGCCTTTACGTATATAATAAAAAATACTGCTATTTTTATATAAACGCTAGCTTATTAATTAAATAGTTTAAAAAAAAAAAACAATTATAAACTAGCTATATAAGTTTAAAAAAAACAGTAAAATTAACGCTTTAAAACTTTTATTTAAAAAGTTAAACGCTATAAAAATTAATTAACTAATAACGCAGAAAATATTAAAGGCTATATAATATATAACCCTAAGCTATATATAATAAAGCAGGCTAAAATCTTAAAGTTAAAATTTATATAAAAAGTTAAAAAAAAAACCAGCTAAACCGGCTAAATAAAAAGTTAAAATATATAATCTAAAAATATAGCAATAAAAAAAAAAGCGCTATATTTACACGATCGCCAATAATTTAATAAATAAACTAGCAACTATTATTAATATTAAGCTTATTTATTATATAATTTTTTAATATATAAAGCAAACTATAAAAAATATTATATAAGCTTATATATAATTTATTTAATATTAATAAACTAGCTTATATAATTTATATAAAGCTTTTAAAAAAAATTATATATAAATATTTAAAAAAAAAAAACCTTATTTAAAGTTATATTATTAATTATTTTATAGCTTAGCAAAATTAAGCTTATATTAGTTTAAAATATATTAAATATACTATAAAAAAAACCCTTAAATAAAAATATTTTTATATAATTTATACCTTTTTAGCATATATAAAAGCAGCAAAGCTTTTAATATTATAGCGTTTTAAGCAAGCAATATTATTAGCTTTATAATTTCTAGCTTTTTTTTATTAAAAACAAAAAAAACTAAAAAAAGCAGGCTTTTATATAAAGCTTATAAAAATTTTAGCCTTTTTTAAAAACCTTTAATAATTAAATAACAGCAAAACTTAGTTTACGCAAAAAAAACAAATAAAACAGCTTTATATAATTAACTTTTAATGCTAGCAATATTAATAATATTAATAATATTGCTTAAAAGCCTGCTGCTTAGCAAGCGCTATATATATAATGCTTTATTATACTAGCCTAAAGCTTTATATAACCTTTTAATCGCTACTTAAATTAAAAAGCTAACAGCAAAAAAGATTAAAAAACTAAATAAATATATAATTAATTAGCTTAGTAAATTAATAACTTAAACTAAAAACTTTAATATATTTTATTTAAGCTAACTTATATATATAAAGCTAGCTATTTATTTTTGCTAATAAATCCTTTACTAATAATAAAAATATAATATTGCAGCTAAAGTTTTTAATAAAGCTAGCCATTAAAACCTATATAAATAACTAGTTTATAAATAATTTAAAATAATAATAATATTATTTACTAAAGTTTAGCTTTAATTAAAAATAAATAAATTATAAAAAAAAAGTTTTAGCTAGTAAATTATATAATATAATAGCTAAATTTAACTTAACTATTATACTTAAATATTATTATATAAAAAAGATTTTAAAAGCGCTAAAATTGCCGCTAATACTTATAATTATTTATTTAAACTTAAAATTATAATATAAATATTTAATAAAAGCTAAGCATAACTTAAAAAAAGCGGTTTATAATTAATATTATATTAATTTATAAAGTATATAAAAATAAAAAAATTTTTAAAATATAATAAATTAGCAGCAAAAATAATATAGCAGGCGCTTATATAAAAAAACCTTTAATTATAATATTTAAATAGCTAATTTTATATAATAAGTTTATTATATAAGCAAAAATATTTATAAATTAAAAATATTACTTTTAAAAATAAATTATATAAAAAAAAAAAAAAAATATTAAAAGCTAAATAGTTTAAAAATAATTATTTATATAAAATTAAATAATTATAAAATTTAAAAAAGTAAAAGTTATAAAAAAAAATAAAGCTGCAGCTATATTTTATTAATTTTATATAAACGCTTATTTTTTTTTTTTTTATTTTTTTTTTTTTTTTTATTTTTGTTATTTTTTATCTTAATATTTTTATTTTTGTTTTTATTTTTATTTTTATTAAATAAAAAAAGCAACTTAAATAAAATATTTATAAGCAAGTAGTTATTAATATAATACGCGCAGTAAATTATATATAACTAATATATATATATAAAGCAAATTTTATTAAAAGCGCTGCTAAATATATAATAATTATAAAATAAAATAATATTGCTATAAGTATTGCTATACTTATTAATATAGTAAGTTTATATTAAAGCTTTATAAGTATAAATTAAAATTACGCAAAAATAATTATTGCGTTATATAAGGTTTATAAGCTAGTTATTAAAATTATAAGCTAGCATATAAATATTTATATATTAAAGCATATATTAGCTTAAAATATTGCGCTTTTTATTTTTTATTTATATTAATATATATATAAAAAAAATAACTATAAATATTTACTATATAAGCTAAAACTTAAAGCTAAGCTTTAACTATAGCATAGTCGATATAAAGCTAAACTTATAAAAATATATTTTTTTTAACTATAATTTTAATAAAGCCTTAAAAACTATAGTTTATTATATAAAATAATATATTAATTATAAATTAAAAAATAAATATAATAAAAGCAAAAAAAAGGCGTATATATATATATACGTGTATAAAAAAAAAGGTATATATATAAGTATATATATATATATATATATATATATATTTTATTTTATATAAAAATTAATTAAACTTTTGCGTAAAAAAATAAAAATAAATAAAAGTAAAAATATTATATAAAATAAAAGCAGCAGCAGCAGCAGCAGCAAAAAGCATAAGCGCAAGTAAAATTTTTAATATAATAATTATATATAAAAATTAATTAACCTTTTTAATAAAATATATTATAATTAAAAATATATAAAAAGCTAGCAGTAGCAGTAATAAAAATAAAAATATTATATAAAAAAAAAAAAAAAAAAAAGGTTTTTATATAAAAAATTAAAAAAATAAATAAATAAGCTATTAAATAAGCTATAAACTAGCGCTAGCGCACCTGCTTGTTTAAAGTATTAATAATTATATAAGTATACTTTTTATATAAAAATCTGCCGGCTATTTTTTAAAAAAGGAAAAAAAAAAAACTAACTAGCGCGACTTTTTCTTTTTTTTTTTTGCTTTTTTCTTTTCGCACGCTTTTTTTTTTTTTCTCTGCTTTTTTTTTCTGCGCGCTTTTTTTTTTTTCCGCTTTTTTTTTGCGCGCTTTTTTTAAGCGTATTATTTGCGCGCTTTTTTTTTTCTTTTTTTTTTATTTTTTACTTTTTTCTCGCGCGCTTTTTTTAAATATATTATCTATGCTTTTTTTTTTTTTTTTTTTTTTTTTTTCTGCTTTTTTCTTGCACGCTTTTTTTATACGCTTATTTAACACTTAAATAAATTTATCTTTTAATCTATATATATTATTTTATCTTTTTTAGCATTAAAACTATAAAAATAATTATATAGCAGCGCAGCTTATTTTAAATATTTAATTAACTAAAAACGCAGCAAAAACTACTTTAATATAATATATAATAAAATTTATTAGCCTTGCTTAAAAAGCTAATTTATATTTAATAAATTATTTATATTAACTTTAAGCTATAATTTAATATATAGCTATATAAATATATTTTATATTTTTAAATAATATTAAAAATATTATATGCTAGCTTATTATAAACAAGTTAAAAAGTTATATTTATGCTAGCTATATAAAAATATTACTAGTTTTAATAAGTTATTATTTTTTATTATTACTACTACTAGTTTTATTGCTTAATAATTTATTATAAATAATATTTTATTAAGATTTTTATTAATAAAAAAAAATAAGCATATTAAAAAACCGCTTTAACGCTTATAAAAAATAAAACTAAATAATAAATAAACAGCTTTTATTATAGTTAATTAAAAGCGCTATATAGTTTATTTATAGTTTTTTAGTTTTTTGCTTTATTTAAACGCGTAATAAACTAAAGCTATTATTATTGCGTTAAAGCTTTTTTTTTTTTTTTTCTGCTTTAATAAACAGCTTTTACTATAGTTAATTAAAAGCGCTATATAGCTTACTTGCGATCTTTTAATTATTTAAACGCATAATATATTAAAGTTAGGTTTATAGCTTATAGCTTTAAAAAAACCAAATTTTTATAAATTTAGTTGTAATCGCGTAATTATTATTAAAGCTTAACTAAAAGCGCTATATAAATATAGCGTATAAAAATCGGGTTTATAGCTTATAACTTTAAAAAAACTAGACTTTTATAAGTTTAATTATAATTATATTATTACTGTTAAATATAGCGCATAAAAATTAGGTTTATAGTTTACGGCTTTAAAAAAACTAGACTTTTATAAGTTTATTAAATATAATATATAAAAGTTAGGTTTATAGCCTACGGCTTTAAAAAAACCGGACTTTTATAAATTTAGTTGCAGTCGCGTAATTATTATTAAAGCTTAACTAAAAGCGCTATATAAACGCAGCATATAAAAGTTAAATTTATAGTTTACGGCTTTAAAAAAACTAGACTTTTATAAGTTTATTAAACATAATATATAAAAGTTAAGTTTATAATATATAGTTTTAAAAAAACTAAACTTTTATAGATTTATTAAATATAATATATAAAAGTTAGGTTTATAGTTTATAAATTTAAAAAAACTAAACTTATATAAGTTTATTAAATATAATGTATAAAAGTTAAGTTTATAATATATAGTTTTAAAAAAACCAGACTTATATAAGTTTATTAAATATAATATATTAAAATTAAGTTTATAGTATATAGTTTTAAAAAAACTAGACCTTTATAAGTTTATTAAACGCAATATATAAAAGTTAAGTTTATAATATATAGTTTTAAAAAAACCGGACTTATATAAGTTTATTAAATATAATATATTAAAGTTAAGTTTATAGTTTATAGTTTTAAAAAAACTAGACTTATATAAATTTAAACATAATTATATAATTATTATTAAATATAATATATAAAAGTTAAGTTTATAATATATAATTTTAAAAGAACTAGACTTATATAAGTTTATTAAATATAATATATTAAAGTTAGGTTTATAATTTATAGTTTTAAAAAAACCGGACTTATATAAGTTTAAACATAGTTACGCGATTATTATTAAATATAATATATAAAAGTTAAATTTATAATTTATAGTTTTAAAAGAACTAAACTTATATAAGTTTAAATATAGTTGCGCAATTATTATTAAATATAATATATAAAAGTTAGGTTTATAGCTTATAAATTTAAAAAAATCGGACTTATATAAGTTTAAATATAATCGCGCGATTACCGTTAAACGCAGCGTATAAAAGTTAGATTTATAGTTTATAAATTTAAAAAAACCGGACTTATATAAGTTTATTAAACATAATATATAAAAATTAAGTTTATAATATATAGTTTTAAAAAAACTAGACTTATATAAGTTTATTAAATATAATGCACTAAAGTCGGGTTTATAATATACGGTTTTAAAGAAACTAAACCTTTATAAATTTATTAAACATAATATATTAAAGTTAAGTTTATAATATACGGTTTTAAAAAAACCGGACTTATATAAGTTTAAACATAGTTGCATAATTATTATTAAATATAATATACAAGAGTTAAGTTTATAGCTTATAAATCTAAAAAAATTAAACCTATATAAGTTTAAATATAATTATATAATTACTATTAAATATAATATATAAAAGTTAGGTTTATAGTTTATAGCTTTAAAAAAACTAGACTTTTATAAGTTTATTAAACATAGTATATAAAAGTTAAGTTTATAATATATAGTTTTAAAAAAACTAAACTTATATAAGTTTATTAAATATAATATATTAAAGTTAGGTTTATAATATACGGTTTTAAAAAAACTAGACCTTTATAAGTTTATTAAATATAATACATTAAAATCGGGTTTATAATATATAGTTTTAAAAAAACTAAACTTATATAAGTTTAAACGCGGTTGCGCAATTATTATTAAACATAGTATATAAAAGTTAAGTTTATAGCTTATAAATTTAAAGAAATTAAACTTATATAAGTTTAAACGCAATTATATAATTATTATTAAATATAACGTATAAAAGTTAGGTTTATAGTTTACGGCTTTAAAAAAACCGGACTTATATAAGTTTAAACGCGATCGCGCGATTATTATTAAACGTAGTATATAAAGGTTAGGTTTATAGCTTATAAATTTAAAGAAATTAAACCTATATAAGTTTAAACATAACTGCGCCATTATTATTAAACGTAGCGTATAAAAGTCGGGTTTATAATATATAGTTTTAAAAAAACTAAACTTATATAAGTTTATTAAACATAATATATAAGAGTTAAGTTTATAGTTTATAAATTTAAAGAAATTAAACTTATATAAATTTAAATATAATTGCGTAATTATTGTTAAACGTAGCGTATAAAAGTTAAGTTTATAGTTTACGGTTTTAAAAAAACCGGACTTATATAAATTTAGTTGCAATCGTATAATTATTTTAGCGTTAAACGTAGTATATAAAAGTTAGGTTTATAGCTTATAGCTTTAAAAAAACTAGATTTATATAAATTTAAACGCGATTATATAATTATTATTAAAGCTTAATTAAAAGCGCTATATAAATATAATATATAAAAGTTAAGTTTATAGCTTATAGTTTTAAAAAAACCGGACTTATATAAGTTTAGTTATAATTGCATAATTATTTTAGCGTTAAGCGTAGTATATAAAAGTTAGGTTTATAGTTTATGGTTTTAAAAAAACTAAACTTATATAAGTTTAATTATAATCGTATAATTATTTTAACGTTAAGCGCAACATATAAAAGTTAGGTTTATAGTTTATAGTTTTAAAAAAATTAAATTTATATAAGTTTAGTTATAATTGTATAATTATTTTATTATTAAATATAACATATAAAAGTTAAGTTTATAGTTTATAGTTTTAAAAAAACTAAACCTTTATAAGTTTATTAAATATAATATATTAAAGTTAAGTTTATTATTTACGGTTTTAAAAAAACTAGACTTATATAAGTTTAATTATAATTATATAATTATTTTATTGTTTATAGTTTTAAAAAAATTAAACTTATATAAGTTTAATTATAATTATATAATTATTTTAACATTAAACGTAGTATATAAAAGTTAAGTTTATAGTTTATAATTTTAAAAAAACTAAATTTATATAAGTTTAGTTATAATTATATAATTATTTTATTATTAAATATAATATATAAAAGCTAGGTTTACTATTTATAGTTTTAAAAAAATTAAACTTATATAAGTTTAATTGCGATTATATAATTATTTTAGCGTTAAGCACAACGTATAAAAGTTAAGTTTATAGCTTACGGTTTTAAAAAAACCAGACTTATATAAGTTTAAACGCGGTTATATAATTATTATTAAAGCTTAATTAAAAGCGCTATATAAACATAATATATAAAAGCTAGGTTTATAGTTTATAGTTTTAAAAAAACTAAACTTATATAAATTTAATTATAATTGCATAATTATTTTACTATTTATAGTTTTAAAAAAATCGGACTTATATAAGTTTAATTATAATTGTATAATTATTTTAACATTAAGCGCAGCATATAAAAGTCGGGTTTATAGTTTACGGTTTTAAAAAAACTAGATTTATATAAGTTTAATTATAATTATATAATTATTTTATTATTAAATATAACATATAAAAGTTAAGTTTATAGTTTATAGTTTTAAAAAAACTAGATTTATATAAATTTAAATATAATTATATAATTATTTTAACATTTATAGTTTTAAAAAAATTAGATTTATATAAGTTTAGTTATAATTATACGATTATTTTAGCGTTAAGCGCAATATATAAAAGTTAAGTTTATAGTTTATAATTTTAAAAAAATTAAACTTATATAAGTTTAGTCGCGATTATATAATTATTTTAGCGTTAAGCGTAATATATAAAAGTTAGGTTTATAGCTTATAGCTTTAAAAAAACTAAACTTATATAAGTTTAAATATAATCGCATAATTATTATTAAAGCTTAATTAAAAGCGTTATATAAATATAATATATAAAAGTTAAGTTTATAATTTATAGTTTTAAAAAAACTAAACTTATATAAGTTTAATTATAATTATATAATTATTTTAGCGTTAAGCGTAATATATAAAAATTAAGTTTATAGTTTATAGTTTTAAAAGAACTAGACTTATATAAGTTTAGTTATAATCGTATAATTATTTTAATATTAAGCGCAATATATAAAAGTTAAGTTTATAGTTTATAGTTTTAAAAAAATTAAATTTATATAAGTTTAATTATAATTATATAATTATTTTACCGTTAAATATAATATATAAAAATTAGGTTTATAGTTTATAGTTTTAAAAAAACTAAACTTTTATAAGTTTATTAAATATAATATATTAAAATTAAGTTTATTATTTATAGTTTTAAAAAAACTAAACTTATATAAATTTAGTTATAATCGCACGATTATTTTATTATTTATAGTTTTAAAAAAATTAAACTTATATAAGTTTAGTTATAATTATATAATTATTTTAGCGTTAAGCGTAGCGTATAAAAGTTAAGTTTATAGTTTATAGTTTTAAAAAAACTAGACTTATATAAGTTTAGTTATAATCGCACGATTATTTTATTATTAAGCGCAATATATAAAAGCTAGGTTTATTATTTATAGTTTTAAAAAAATTAAACTTATATAAGTTTAGTTATAATTATATAATTATTTTAGCATTAAGCGCAATATATAAAAGTTAAATTTATAGCTTATAGTTTTAAAAAAACTAAACTTATATAAATTTAAACGCGGTTATATAATTATTATTAAAGCTTAATTAAAAGCGCTATATAAACATAATATATAAAAGCTAGGTTTATAGTTTATAGTTTTAAAAAAACTAAACTTATATAAATTTAATTGCGATTATATAATTATTTTATTATTTATAGTTTTAAAAAAATTAAACTTATATAAATTTAATTATAATTATACAATTATTTTAGCATTAAGCGCAGCGTATAAAAATTAAGTTTATAATTTATAGTTTTAAAAAAACTAAACTTATATAAATTTAGTTGCAATTATATAATTATTTTATTATTAAATATAATATATAAAAGTTAAATTTATAATTTATAGTTTTAAAAAAACTAAACTTATATAAGTTTAAATATAATTATATAATTATTTTAGCGTTTATAGTTTTAAAAAAATTAAACTTATATAAGTTTAGTTATAATTATATAATTATTTTAGCGTTAAGTATAATATATAAAAGTTAAGTTTATAGTTTATAGTTTTAAAGAAATTAAATTTATATAAATTTAGTCGCAATTATATAATTATTTTAGCATTAAGCGTAATATATAAAAGCTAGGTTTATTATTTATAGTTTTAAAAAAATCGGACTTATATAAGTTTAAATATAATTATGCAATTATTATTAAGCGTAATATATAAAAGTTAAGTTTATAGTTTATAATTTTAAAGAAATTAAACTTATATAAGTTTATTAAACATAATATATAAAGGTTAGGTTTATAGTTTATAGTTTTAAAAAAACTAGACTTATATAAGTTTAATTATAATTATATAATTATTATTAAGCGCAGTATATAAAAGTCGGGTTTATAGTCTACGGTTTTAAAAAAACTAGACTTATATAAGTTTAAATATAATTATATAAACCTTTAATTAAAAGCTAAGCATAATAAACAATAAAATTTTTATATAAACTTTTAATTAAAAGCTAAGCATAATAAATAATAAACTCTTTACTTATAGCATATATTAGTTTTTATAATAATAAATCGCGTAAACCTTTAACTAAAAGCTAAATATAATAAATAATAAACTTTTTACTTATAATATATATTAGTTTTTATAATAATAAAATCTTTGCGTAAACTTTTAATTAAAAGCTAAATATAATAAACAGTAAACTTTTTACTTATAACATATACTAGTTTTTATAATAATAAAATCTTCGCGTAAACTTTTAATTAAAAGCTAAGCATAATAAATAGCAAACTTTTTATTTATAGCGCGTATTAATTTTTATAATAATAAAATCTTTATATAAACCTTTAATTAAAAGCTAAGCATAATAAATAGTAAACTTTTTGCTTATAGCGTGTACTAGTTTTTATAATAATAAAATCTTTACGTAAACTTTTAATTAAAAGCTAAGCATAATAAATAGCAAACTTTTTGCTTATAGTATATATTAGTTTTTATAATAATAAATTACATAAACCTTTAATTAAAAGCTAAGCATAATAAACAGTAAACTTTTTACTTATAGCATATATTAGTTTTTATAATAATAAAATCTTTATATAAACCTTTAATTAAAAGCTAAGCATAATAAATAATAAACTCTTTACTTATAATATATACTAGTTTATATACTAGTTTTTATAATAATAAATTGCGCAAACCTTTAACTAAAAGCTAAGTATAATAAACAGTAAACTTTTTGCTTATAGCGCGTACTAGTTTTTATAATAATAAATTGCGTAAACTTTTAACTAAAAGCTAAGTATAATAAATAGTAAAATTTTTATATAAACTTTTAATTAAAAACTAAGCATAATAAACAATAAACTTTTTACTTATAATATATATTAGTTTTTATAATAATAAATCGCGTAAACTTTTAACTAAAAGCTAAATATAATAAATAATAAAATCTTCGCATAAATTTTTAATTAAAAGCTAAGTATAATAAATAGTAAACTTTTTACCTATAATATATATTAGTTTTTATAATAATAAATCGCGTAAACTTTTAACTAAAAGCTAAGCATAATAAATAATAAAATCTTTACATAAACTTTTAATTAAAAGCTAAGTATAATAAATAGTAAACTTTTTATTTATAGCGCGTATTAGTTTTTATAATAATAAAATCTTTGCGTAAACTTTTAACTAAAAGCTAAACATAATAAATAGTAAACTTTTTACTTATAGCATGTATTAGTTTTTATAATAATAAAATCTTTATATAAACTTTTAACCAAGAGCTAAGTATAATAATAAATAATAAAATCTTTGCATAAACTTTTAACTAAAAGCTAAGCATAATAAATAATAAACTTTTTGCTTATAATATATACTAGTTTTTATAATAATAAAATCTTTGCATAAACTTTTAACTAAAAGCTAAATATAATAAATAGTAAACTTTTTATTTATAACGCGTACTAGTTTTTATAATAATAAAATCTTTGCATAAACCTTTAATTAAAAGCTAAATATAATAATAAATAATAAAATCTTTGCATAAACTTTTAATTAAAAGCTAAACATAATAATAAATAATAAAATCTTTATATAAACTTTTAACTAAAAGCTAAGCATAATAAATAATAAACTTTTTATTTATAATATATATTAGTTTTTATAATAATAAAATCTTTATATAAACTTTTAATTAAAAGCTAAATATAATAAATAATAAACTTTTTATTTATAATATATACTAGTTTTTATAATAATAAAATCTTTGCGCAAACTTTTAATTAAAAGCTAAGCATAATAATAAATAATAAAATTTTTATATAAACTTTTAATTAAAATCTTTTGCGCTAGCGGGTTAAAATTAAAGCAAACGTCTGGCTTTTTTAACTTAAGCAAAATTCTTTTTTTTTTCTCTTTTTAGCGCTGCTGCAGCGCAGAGCTTAGCAGCGCCAGCCAACCACAAAGCGCAGCTTTATATTAATATTTTTACTGCGCTTCCGCCGCAGCTAATTAAAAAGCAAGCGGCTTGCAGTAATATAAGCGCGCGCACATGTTAGCACCTTAGCAGCAGCGCTAAGCAGGCAATATATAGCATAAAACTTTAACAGCCGGTCAAAGCCGGCCGCGCTTCTCTTTTTTTTTCTTTCTTTTTTTTTTTTTTTCTTGCCTCTTTACTTTTTTTTTTTTTGCTGCCTTTTTCTCCGCTTATCCCTTTTTTTTTCGCTTTACTTTACAGCTTTTTTTATACTAGCGCTTTTTTAACGCGTTTTAATCTATTTAAGTCTATCCTAGCGCATTTTTTATAACGCTACTTTTACCGCCGGCTTGCATAGCTTTTAATTTAATCTAACCTTGTTTAAGCCTGCCTTGCCTACCTTGCTTGCCTAGCTCTTTTTATATACAACACACTTTATTGCTACTTATTTTATTTTTACGCAATTTTTATTTAATATTTGCTAAACTTTATACTTTATAAATAAACTAAAAACAAAATAAACTAAAACAAAATAAAACCAAACTAAATAATTAATAAAAAGCAACTTTTTTTTTATATATAAAGGTTTTATTTTTTATATAAAAGTTTTAACTAAATATAATCTACTTGCTTTAAGCAAAAAAAAAACAAAAGTCGCGCAAATTTTTTTTTTTTTTTTTTTTTTTTTTTTTTTTTTTTTTTTTTTTTTTCTTTTTTTTTTTTTTTTATTTTTTAAAGCTAACAACTTTATAGCTTAAGCTGCAACAACAAAAATATATACTTTTATATAATAAAATAGCTCTGCTGCTATATTATATTTATTTTTAAAATAAAAGCATAAATAATTTTAAAAAAACTAAACTATTATATATAAAATAATAATAAAGCAATAAAAATATATTTTTTAAAAAAAAAAAAACAATTTTATTATATTTATAAAGCGCTATTAATTTATTACACTTAATATATAAATAAACTAAAACAAGCTAAAAAAAAAAAATAGCATTTTTTTTTTTAATATATAATAAAATATTTAGTTTTATTTATAATATCTTTTATTTATTAACTTTTAAGCAATAACTTATATTTTATACAATATTAAAAATTAAAATATATACTTAAATCTTTGATTAAACTTTTACTTATTTATAATATTTTAAACAAAATTAACCTAGCAGCAGCAAAATATTAAATATTTTTAAAAACCTAGCAGCAAAAAAAAAAAAAAAACTATTTTAAAAAGCTATATAACTTGCTTTATAATAAAGCATAATATAAAAATTATAAAAAACTAGTTTTATGCTTTATTTTTAACTATTTTAACTAGTTATATAAAAAATTATTATATATATATTATATTAGCCCTGCTTATATATAAAAAAAAAACATATAATATTATAAATTTATATTTTAATTTAATTATAAACTATAATTAATATTAAATTAACTAGATAAATCTTACTTTTATATAAATATATAAGCAAAAAAAAAATATTATTTTATATAAAGCTTTAAAGATTATAATTAATAAGCTATTAAAAGCATAAAAAATATTAAAAATAAAATATTTAAAAAAAATATATTTTAATATAATTATTATATAAGCATATAAAAGTATACTAAAATTTAATTAAAATAACTTTTTTTTATTTTTTTAAAACTTATATATAAAAGCTTTTATTTTAACTTCTGCTTGTGCTTTTAAGTTAAAAATAGTTTATTAAATAAATATTTTGTTTAAAAAGTAAAAAATATATATTATTTACACAAGCTAGCGCTATAATTAAATTAATTATTATTTTATATAATATAAAAGCATTAGATAATATTTTTATAATATATAAAAATAATACTCTAATTAAAATTATATAAATATCTATTTATAAAAAAATATATATATAAAAAAAAAACGCTTTATTTATTAAAAAAAAGATTATTAATTAGTTAAGCTATTATATCTTCTTTAAAAAAAGTCTTATATAAAAAGTTAATATTTTAATTTAATAACATATATAAAATATTATTTAGCAATAAACCCACGCTAGTAAAATTTTTTATTTATTTTAGCAAATATAAAAGCTATTTAAATTTGCATAAAAAAAAAAAAAAAAAAAACAATTTTAATATATATAATAAAAACATAGTATAATATTTTATAAATAATACATTTATATATTATATAACTTAAAAAAACATTTAAGCAATTATAATAAACAAATTTTCTAACTAATTTATATTTAATAACTAATATTATATAAAGTATTAAAATATTATTTAAAATATAAGCGCTTTAAAATCGAAATTCTTAATTATAAAAAAGTTATAAGCAAAAGTAAGCGTATATATAAAACAACTTTTATATAAAGATTATATAAGCCTTTAAAAATAGCAAAAATAAGCTTAAGCAAAGGTTATATAATAAAATTTATTTAAAATAATAAAAATTAATAGCCTAATTAGTTATATAATATTTTATATGCTAAATAATCTTTACGCTATTTTTATTCTTGTTAAATAATAAGAATATAAACTATTTAAAAAACATATTTTATTAACATAAAAAATATTATTATATAAAAAAAATAAAGCTATTATTTAGTCCTTGTCTTTGTTATACGCAAATAAAAACACTTTTTTTTTTTAAATATTAGCTTATATAAAGCAGCTAGTTATTTTACTAAGACCGAGCTATAGCGCTTACACCAGCGCTTTTAAATATTTTTATATAAAAAAACTATATAAAATATTCTCTTGCGTAAAGTAAAAAATTAAACAACTAATTTTAAAAAAAATCTAAAAGGTTTATTATTATTGCTAAACATATAATAAAACACCACGCCGCGTTAAAAAGTTTACTATATAAAACAATTACAAATTTATTTACGACATGGTAATAAACGTTATGCGCGCAAATAAGCAACAAGTCTATTAAAAACCCTTAAATACTATTATATATAACCTTAGACCAAATTTTTTATCGAACAAATTTTAAAACTACGCAAAAATAATAAATATATAATGCTAAAAAATGCCTATAAAAGCATATTAGCTAAGCAGTCTAAAAAATAAAACAAGCGCATAAACCGCTAAAATATATATATAATATTCTTTAAAAAAAAATCAATATATATATAAATAATAAGTTAATTTTACTAATAGCAGTAAAAAGCGCTAAATAATATAGTTAAGCCGACTAGCCTTATACCAACCCTTTTTATTTAAAAAGTATACTTTTATATTAATAAAAACTCTTCCTTTTTTCCAGCTTTTATACAAAAAGAAGCTGCTGTTTAAAAAGCAATAAAAATACTACGCAAAAACTATACAGAAGTTAAAAAAAATCAGCCGTGCGATTAAAGAAAACAAAATAGTTTATTGTTGTATAATATACTTATACTTTTACTTCGCAGTAAAATTCTTATATAAAAAAAAAAAAAAAAACAAATAAAAAAAACTATATAAAATTAAAGCAATTAAAAAATCAGATATAATTATTGCATCGATTAATAAATTAATCTACTTTTAATATATGCTAGTTAAGCTATATTATCGCACAATAAATGCCCAGAAAAAAAACTTTAAAAATAATAACATATAACTAATATAGCCGATAATAGCGCAAAAAAAACGCGGCCAGCTAAAAAAAAAACCTGCTATTTACTTATTATACAAAAGTAAAACAGCTTTAATTCTTTTAACCTTAAAAAAATAATAAGCTTTTAAGCTAGCAACTAAATTTTGCGCAGATAAAATTATTATAACCTTTAAAAAAGCATTTAAAAAATTAAATATAATAAAGATTAATAAGTTTATTGCATAAAATATTTTTAAATTTATTGCATATAACCTAGATATATATAAAAAAAAGCATATTTTTAAATCTTGCTTTATATAAAAAAGTAAAAAAAAAAAATATTAAGCTATATAAAAAATTAAAACTAGTTATATAAAAATATAATAATGCCGAAAAAAGCATAGTTTTTATTTAATTACTAATAATTTAACAAATAAAATTAACGACTAATTTTAGCTTTTAAATTTATTTTTATATAAGACTTTAAAGCATTATATAAGCTTAAAAATATTACTTAAGCTTATATTTAATTAAAAAACAAGCTATCGCGCAATAGTTATACTTATTTATTTCCAGCGCTAAAAAATAAATACCCCTCTTTCTTTTAAAGATTATTTTATAAATCATGCGACTTTTTTTAATAGCTTAGCTAAGTCTAGGCTATACTAGTTTAAGACCTACCCTTAATACTACAAAAAAAAGATTAAAATATAAATATTTACGTACAGCTTATGCCTGCTGCCTGCATATAATGGCCTAAACGCTTTAGAAATTATTAAAATATAAATAAATAATATCTTAAGCTTTATAACGCTAAAGTCTTTCTTGCGCAAAAAAAAAAAAAAGCTTAAACAAGCAAAATCTTACGCAAAGCTTAAAAAAAAAGCGCTAGTCTCCCGATTTAATTATCTAATTAAATGCTACAGTAAAAAGCTTTTTTTATATAAAAGCAATATTATAATAACCTAAAAAAAAGCCAAGCTATAAATTAAATAAAATCTAGTTAAAGTAAAGTCGGCTTTTATATAAAAAAAGCTGTCTGCTTAAGCGTATACTTTTTTATAAGCTTGAAAAAAACATTTATTAACAATATATACAAACTAAAAGCTGCATGTAATTTTATTATTACAGCTTAAATAGCTACTCCGTAGTTGCATAACATTAAAATATAAATCGACTAAATAAATAAACAAATTAAATAACAAATAAACAATTTATATTAAAGACTTATATTTATTTTTTTTAATTTAAACTATATAAAGCTGTTTATTTTTATAAACAGCTTATTGGCTAATAATTTAAATATAATATCCTAGCTTAGATTTATTATTATATAAGCAGTTAAAGCTTATATAAAAAATATAATAAACTTAGACTTAAAAATCAAAGGCCAAAGATAATATCGCGCATAAAAACTTAAGCAAAAATAAACATGCCACATAAAACGTCTTAGCTAGCAAATTAAACAAAACAGTATAATATAATATAATATAATAAATAGTTTTAATAATATTATTGCTCTTTATACAACCCTTAAAAAGCTTATAAAAAAAAGCATTTAGCTTGCCTTTAACTCTAGTTATTTTAGGCTTAAGCGCAGGCGCTAACTTAGAATTATTATATAATAGCTTAGTTAAGCTAAAAATAACACAAAGCAAGGCAAAAAAAAAAACAAATAATTAATAGATTAATATTATATCTTTTTAAAAATCGTATAAAAAAAAAAAAAAAAAAAAAGCAAGCAGATAAACAAGCAAAAAAAAAAAAAATTTCTAAAATATATATAATAAACTTATAATAAAAATAACTAAGCTAATATATTTTTAAAGCATATTTTAAACAAAGCGTTAAAAACTTTAATTAGTTTTTATAAACAAGCAGCTTATATAAGTTAAAGCATTTATTAAAAAACTATAAAAAGTATACTTATATAATAAAAAACAGCTAACAACTAAGCTGTAGTAAAAAAAGCAAGCATTTATATATAAGCATAAAAAAAAATATTATATATAAATATTAAATAAAATCTTATATATAAGCATTAAAAAAAAAAAAAAAAAAAAAAAAAGCATAAAAAAATAATAAAATTTATATTTATATCCTAGAGGGCTTAAAAAACTATATAAACAAAACTATTTTTTTTTTAACTGCAAATAAAACAACGCGTGCTATATAAACGCTAAATATACGCAGTATAAGCGCTACTTTAAAAGCTAAAAATATAATAATAAACCTTAAAAAGCGCATTATTATAGCTACGACAGCTGCTGCGCAAACTATTAGCATAGCCGCTAAATATAATAGCTTTATAGCTTTAAACTAAAATAGCTTTAAAATATCTCTTGCGCTAAATAAGTTTAGCTTAAACGTCGGCCAAGTTATTATTGCGCAATATTTTAAAAATAATATTAATAAAAAGCGCAGCAGCAAAAATATCTTTTTCTTACTATTATAACAATAGAATATATTAGCAGAGAAATATATTTATAATTTACTTTTTATATAAAAAACAAGGCAAAAAATATATATATTTATACATAAAAATTATATAAACGCTTAACAAGCTAGGGTTTTTATAAGGAGGTAATATTTCTTAATAGCGCCATTATTAAGCGTATAAACAAAGTTGTTAAACTAGGCAATCCTACCGAGCAGCAGCAGCGCAAAGCGTAGGCGTAAACAAGCGGCGGCAAAAAAAGCAGCAAAAGCAGCAGCAGATATACTGCTATTACTGCTGCTGCTGCTGCTAAAAACTCTACTTATTTTACTATTAATACAATACTTAAAATAATAAAGAGCTTTGTATATAATAATAATAATAATAATAGTAATAATAGTAATAATAATATTGCTAGTGCTACTGCTGCTAGTACTGCTGCTGCTATTGCTACTATTACTGCTGCTGCTGCTGCTGCTGCTACTGCTATTATAGCATATAACTATTTTTTTTAATTAATATAACCTTAAAAACACTAATAAAAAGGCCTACATATAATATATATATATATGTGTATATATGTATATATGTATATATGTGTGTATGTGTATATATATGCATATATATATATAAAAAAAAAAAAAAAAAAAAAAAAAAAAAAAAAAAAGGTATAAAAGTAGCCTGTTTATATATTATAAAAGCAAAACTATAAATAATTGCTTAAAAAAATTATATATATATAAAAAACATTTATAGCTTGCTTAAAGATATTATATATAAAAAATATTTACAGCTTGCTTAAGAACATTATATATAAAAAACATTTATAAACCAGCTTTTTTTTTTTTTTGTACACATAAAACATTTTATAACACAATATATATATAATAAAAACAATAATTTAATATATTATTAAACAATTTTATTAGCTATAAGTTAGCTATATGCTATAACTATTATTTTTATTTTATTTTTTTAGCGTTTATAGTTTTTTATGTTTTTTATGTTTTATAATAGCTATATAAAAGCATATTGTAGTTTTAAAAAAAAAAAAAAAAAAAAAAAAAAAAAAAAAAAAAAAAAGGCTAGTATTATAATCTTAATATATTAATATTAACTATATATAAGGCTATTGCTTTAATTATATATAAGGCTATTTATATAATATTAAGCTAGTTAAGCTATATATATACGCAAAATTCTTTTATTAAACAAAAATTTTTTATATAAAAGTCTTACTTTTTAGCTACTTTAATAAATAAATCAATATATATAATTATTTATTTTATTTATTTTTTATATATAAATAATATTATTTCTTTTAGCCACTTAATATTAATATTATAATAAAAGCGGATTTAATAAACACGCTGTTGTTTTATATATGCTTTAAAATATCTTTTATGCCTTATTATAATATTTTTTCTTAGCAGTAAAAAAGCTAGCACTTTTTTGCTAATTTATAAAAAATATTTGTTGCACTTGCTAGAATAATATTTTTATTATACAACAAATAATACAATATTAATAATTATATAATATAGCTTTATTTTTTACTAGCTCTTTTTACCTAGCTTTTTTCTAGCTGTTTTATTTATTTATATTTATAACTTTTATTTTGCAAAATATATATTATATTTTAAATAACGCTGTGCTTTATAAAACTTAAAATATTTAGCTTAGCTTGTTTAAACTTGGCTAAAATAATATAATTTACCTGCTTTTTTTTTTTTTTTTTTTTTTTTTTTTTTTCTTCCTTTAAAGCCTCTACTATTTAAAAGCACTAAACATTATATATGCTATTTAAAAAATAAAAGCAATTTAAAAACAATTATATACTTTTAACCTTTTGCTAAGCCTGCTTATTTATTATTTTCACTTAGTATTTTATAAGTTTTGCCTAAGCTAAAGCTAAAAAATAAATATAGCATTAACCTAGTCTTAGGCTTATTTTTTTTTTGCGCGCGCTAATATAGCTACTTATAATATTGCCTCTTATATAAATATATTAACATATTTAAAAATTAAATATATTTTTTATATAAGTAAACTACTTAATTAAATAAGCTATTTTTTAAAACTTTTATGCATATATTTAACTATAATTTAACAATTATTTATATGATTATTATCTGCTATTTAAAATTTAATTTATTAAACGTTTTTATATTATTTTTATAAGTTTAGGCATTATAACCAAGTTTACCGCAGATTTTATAGCGTTTTGCGCAGGTTTCTTTTCTTTTTATATAACGATTATCTTAATAGTTTTTCTCCTTTTTTTGCATATAAAAATCTCTTGCAGCCTATAAATCTCTTGCTTTTTCTATAATAAAAAAGCCTTTATTTTATAGTTAAGTTCTTTTTATACGACAATAGCAGCTAAGCTAATAATTTATTTTTTAAAAAGTTATAACCTTTCCTTTTAATAACGCAAGACAATATATAACATTGGTTATACTTTATATTATTTAGCTTAGCCCTTAAATAATAAATATAAAAAAGCTATCTTAATATTATATAATCTTTTTTTTAATATATTAAGATAATAAATTTGCTTTTATAAAATTACTTGGCGTAATATAATAGTTAAGCAGTTAAAAAAATAATAATTTAACTTAAAAAGTAATTAAATAATAATCTAGTTGGTTAATAATATAATTTAAGTTATATAGTAATAATTTTGCTTTTTTAAATCCCCTTTGTATATTATTTAAAGTTATCGCTTTATTAAACATATAAAAAAACGCAGTTAAAAAATCCTCTTTTTTAATATATATAATATATACTTATATTAAATATTTGATTTGCTTGCTATATAACTATTTTAAAAAACTAAAATATTTAACATTAAAAGGCTAAAAATAATAAGAAAAATAAAAAAGCATATAAAGAGTAATAATATTGTTTTTTTTATAATATAATTTAAATTTATATAAGTGGTAGCTTTTATAGCTATTAAAAATAAAAAGGCAATAGCAACTTTTTATATAGGCTTTTATATATTGATTAAAATATTTAATTTAATTTAAGCCTTGCTTATTAGTTGTTTAATTATTTTTAGTTATACTTACTTTTTAGTTGTTTAGTAATTTAATATTTTTATACCAAGGTAATAAATAATTCTGCCCTGCTAAAATAATATAAAATAAGATAATATAGCTATATAATAAAATAGCTTAAATAATTATAAACTAGTTTTAGTTGCCTGGTTAAACAGCTTATAGCTTTTATATACGTTTAAACGTAGTTATTATAAAGTTAAACATAATTTTACCTATTATAAACCTAGTCTTGTTAAAATTATATATATTTTTGTTTTAAATCTTATTATTGGTTATTATTTTTTATATAAAATTAAACCAAGCATAGTATTTAATTAAATTTTTATTTAATATTTACTAGTAATTAATTTATTGGTTAAACTATATTATAAGCTCTAATTACTTTTATATAAAGTTTAACGTCTAGTTCTTTTTTATAAAGTGTTTTCTATAAAATTTTAATAGTTAGTCAGCTATATTTTAAACACTACTATGCTAAGGCAAAAATAATTGCGCAACTAGATTTAAAATAAATTATATAATAAAATTCTTTTTATTTTCGATTAATTTAAACTTTAAAGGTAATGTTTTATTTTTTATTTTATAATTATATGTTTTTTAAATAAAAATTATATAAAAAATATTATAAATCTTTATAGCGCTTTATATAAATAAATATAGGTTGTTTTTATAAGCTTAAAAAATAAGCTATATATTAGCTTTTTTATATAGTTTAATTATTTTTATTAAAAAAAAAATAAAAGATTTTTAAATATATATATAAAAGTCTTAAAAAGTAGCTTATTTAATTAAATAGTTAATAGTTTTATTTATATAAAAAACGCGTTAATTTTAAATGCTTTATAATTAGCTAACTAGTATTTTATAAACTATTTTATTAATTTTAAGCTGTTTTTATAAATATATAATATTAAAACTTTAGCTATATATATATAACTTAGCAGAAAAGGCGCTATATATATTTTATTGCAAATATTTAACAGCGGCTAATTTATATTAGCTTAACCTTAATGCTGCCTTTTAATTTAAAGCAGCAGCTAATTAAAATATATAGCGCTATATTGCTATTTCTGCTAAGCTTTTGCTGCAGCTAATTAAGCGCTACTATATAAAACAAAATATTTAAACTTAGCTATAGCTGCCCTTTTTTCTGCCGCTGCTTGGTCTTTAAGATATATACACCTTTTTTCTCTTTTATGCTCGGCTATATATAAAGGCGCACCCTATGCTTTTTTTTTTTTTTTTTTTCTTTTTTTTTTTTTTTAATTTCTCTTGTCTGCTTTTTTTATTGCTAAGGCTGCTTTTACTTCTTTCTCGCTTTTCTTTTTTCTTTTTTTTTATTTTTTTTTTTTTTTTTTTATATTAGCTTATAATAAACTAATATAAAACTAGTATAAAACTAGTATAAAACTAGTCTAAAGCTAATATAAACTAGTATATTTTATTGCTTTAGCTTTAGTTTTTTTTTTTTTTTTTAATTATATATAGCTCCGCTTTTTTATTTTTTTTTTAAAGTTATTATTTTTTACTAAAATTTAATCTATTTTTTTTTTAAATTAAATTTAAGCGTTTAGCGCTTTTTTAAGGTTTTGCCTGCCTGTTATTTTTTAGGTTTTTTAATATAGCGTTTTTATTAAATATTAAACGTAGCTAGCGCAAGCAAAAAAAGGCCTAGACCTAGCGCGCTATTAAACTTTAAAAAAAAGCTTTTTAACTAAATAGCTAAATCTATGTTTTTTTTGTTTTAGCGTATTTAATTATGCTAGCCTATTAAGCAGCAGCAGCAGCAGCAGCAAAAAAAAAAAATAAAATCAAAATTAAAAACACTACCCTGCTTATTATACTAACTTTACTAACTCTGCCAACTAATACCTTTTTTTTTTACTGCTATTATACCTAATAATAAGCTTGCTTATTTTTTATATTTATAAGCAGCTATTTTACTTTTTTAGCTAGCTATTTTTTTTTTTTTTATTTTAATTTATTTAAAGCTTTTTTTACTGCTGCTGCTGCCTTTTTATAAGCTTTAACCTTACTATTTACTTAGCTTTTTACACTTTTTAGTTCTAGCAATAATAACAATAATAATAATAATAATAATAATAATAATAGCGACAACAGTAGCAATAGCGGCAGCGATAGCAGCGGCGACAGCAATAGCGACAGCAGTAGCAACAGCAACAGCGACAATAATAGCAACAGTAATAGCAACAGCGATAGCGATAGCGATAGCAACAGTAGCAGCTTTTTGCTTAATATTAAACCTTTAGCTCTTTTTAAAAGCATAGCCTCTTTTTTTTTTCTGCTTTTTTTAGGCCTTTTTTTTACTACCGGTAGCCCTACTGCTACTTTAATAGCTTTTTTTCTTTTTTTATTTTTATTACTTGTTTTACCTTTATTTTTTTTTAACTAAAATATTATTATTATTAAAATATTTTTTTTTATACTAGCTATTTCTGCTCCAACTTTTTTATATTATAGCTAGCTTTATTAATAATTTTTTATTTTATTATATACTTAGCAGGACTAAATCCGCTAGCAAATCTTATATATATACTTACCTTTATATACTTATAATATATTATTTTATGCTTTTTTTTTTTTTTTTTTTTTTTTTTTTTTTTTTTTTTTTTTTTTTTTTTTTTTTTTTTTTTTTTTTTTTTTTTTTTTTTTTTCCTTTTGCTTTACCTCTGCTTTTCTCTCTTCTCTCTCTTTTTTACTTAATATTTTTAAAAATTTTTATAATATATTTACTTACTGTTTTTATTAAATAAACTATTTTATATAGCTAGCTTAACAATAAAAAAAATAATAAAATATATTATATAAAATAAAACTACTAAATATATTAATTTATTTAAAAATAATAACCTTATAAATCTTTTTGCTTTTTACGCTAAGCTTTAAACGCCTTTTATTTTTTTTTAATATATTTTTTTTAATATTAATAAAACTAAACTATTATTTTTATCGACAAAAAAAAAATACTGCGCAACTTATAAATAATTTGCAATTATACGCAAATATAATATTAATAACTATTTTATTTAGCTTTAATTGCTAACAGCTTTTTTGTTTAAAAATTTTATTTTATTTTACCTGCTTATATTTATTATTTTAATTTTTTAAAATATATACTGCACGTTTGCTTTTATAGCGCTTTATTAAACCTAAAATATTTAGCTTAATATATTTAAACTAAGCTAAAGCAATACTATTTATTTTTTTTTTTTTAACGCTTTATTAATCTTAAAATATTAAACGTTTTATTTACTATTTAATATGCAAGCTTAATTTATTAACAATTATATTCTGCTAGCTTTTTATTACGCTTATTTATTTTTAATTTTAACCTAGCACTTAACCTATTTTACTTAAGCAAAAGCTAAAGCAAAAATATATAAAGCATTTATAAACTTTTAAGCAAGCTAGCTTTGCTAGCTTAGCTAGCATAGCTATTTATGCTATTATATTTTATATAAATATATAGCCGCGTTTTAAAAACAGCTTAAAAAGTTATATAACTAATATTTCTTAAGCTATTTTATTTATTTTATTTTATTGTTATAAAAGCACAATATTAAAAATATTACTGCAAATACTTTAGCTAAAAAAGCTTTGCGTAAATTTTATATTAAATACTTATTAGCAGCTAACTTATATTAGCTTAACCTTAACGCTATTTAAGTTAACTTTATATTTTATAACTTTTTTTATATGCTAAGCTTTGCCGACCAAGCTAGCACTATAACGCTCTTGTTTATATTAATATATAAAATAATATGCTTTGCTTAAACAGCCCGCAACTTTAAAAGCGTGTTCTGCAAATTCTGCACGCGCTATTATTTATAGTACTAGTTTTAAAACATTAAATCGCTTAAGCTAATTTAAAAATATAACAGTAGCAGCAGCTTATAAGCTAAGCAAGCCTTTTTATGCTAGATTAAAGCTTATAATATATACAAGCAGCACTTATAAACACTTAATAAATCTTTTACTTTATTTAATCTGCTACTTTTTAAAGTGCTAGCTCTTAAGCTAAACTTAATTAAGCAATATTATTAAAGCAAAGCTAATATATTAATATATAGGCTGCCGCTTTTAGATATAGCCTTATTATTTTACACTTTTTAGGCCTATAAGGCCTAGCTCTACAATATATTATCCACGCCTCCGCACGCGCCTACGCCGCGCTATTATAACACCTGCTGCAAATATTAGGTGCTATAATTATATTTTATTATAGCCGTAAATTTCTAAAAGCCCACTTTTTACTAAGCCGCCCGCCTGTTTTTGCCTGCTAATTTTACTGCGCATAATTTATTTTTTTTTATTTTAATAAAGCAGCTAAATAAACTTATACTAGCTTTTATAATCTAGCTAATTAAGCTAATTAAAAAGCTAGCTATATTTACTATATTAAATAATAGCACGCTGCTTAATTAATTTTTAGCCGACTAGCGCGCTAAATATTTATATATAAACTAGGCTTTACTTGCGCTTTTATAACTTATTTACGCCAGCAATATTTTTACTTAAATATTTTAGCTATAACATATAATATAGCGCCGCTATATGCTAAACAAAGCTAAGCGATAATATTAAAAGCTTAAGCTATAAACTATTATATAAAAATATAATATAGCCTAGCTATTAAACATGCTGTTCAAGTAACATATTTTTTATTTTATTAGCTATGCCTGCTAGCTGCTTTATTTTTTTTTTCTTTAGCTAGCTTATAACCTACGGCTACCTCGGTAAAGCATTATATAAAGCTTTTTAAAAACCAACGCGCTCTTAAAAACTATTTTGCAGACTAATCTAGCCTGCATGCATAAATACACGCAAACGCTGGCTTATTATTATAAGGCTTAACTATTATAAAGCTAGATTTTTAAGCTAGCGCTATAATTTATTATTTATATATATAATCTTAAGTTTTTAAAAGCTTACAAGCTATTTTTTACTAAGCTTAGCTTGTTTAAGCTAGCGCTATTTATTATTTTATATAAAAATAA
This sequence comes from Xylaria sp. FL1042, assembly GCA_022495085.1. Classification (NCBI taxonomy): domain Eukaryota; kingdom Fungi; phylum Ascomycota; class Sordariomycetes; order Xylariales; family Xylariaceae; genus Xylaria; species Xylaria sp. FL1042. The sequence continues at coordinate 31,508 of MU380375.1, forward strand.
GCCCGATTATACTTAAAGCTACTTTAAACTTTTTACTCTGCTTTGCTTTTATAATATTTATTTCTAGGTATTTACTACCTTTAGCAAGGCCAAAATATAAACGCTGCTTGCTAAAAGCTTTCTGCTATTTAAAGCTTCTATAGTTTTTTTGCTTATGTTTACGCAGCAGCAAAAGCTAAGAAGCTATACTAATAACCGCAACTATAATATTAATAAATACTAAAGCTAATTAATATATATATAATTAATATTAAGCGCTTTTAATAAAAACGCTGCTTAAGCTATTAAAAGCTTTGCTTGCTAATACTTTAATATATAAACAGTTTAAGCTGCTTTTTTTTTAAATAAAACGCTTATATATATTTTTTCTAGCAATTAGTTTAATTATTACTAAGTATACGCTAAATTATATATTTTTATAACGCTTAATTTTAAGCAAACAAAATTTTTTTATATATAAATATTAAAACGCGCTACTAGCGCTAGCTTTAAGTTTTTTAACTTTATATACTACTGCTTAAAGCTTTTTTTTAAGCAGATTAGCTCTTTTAGCTTTTTATACGCTAATATTACTAACCTGCTCTATTACGCGCTGCTAGCTACTGCGTTAATATACTTAGCAAGCTCTTTACTATAGCTTTAAACGCATGCTTTATAAGCGTATACCTAGGCTTACTTATTTTGCTGCCTGCTGTTTACGCGTAACGCTGCTTCTCACCTTAGCTATACCGCCCTACTGCAGTACTTTTTATATAATAACTATAGCTAAAACCTTTTGCATATATTTTTTAAGCAGCTGCCTATAGCGCTAATAAAACAGCTTACGCTATTTTATATACTAAAAGCACCACGCTTTAATATATATTTATATAGCGCTAATATCCCGCTGCTGCTTATTAACCTGCTTGCTTAGCTTAATATAAGCAGCATAATAGCTAACTAATTAATTCTAGCAGCTAACTTGCTAGCCTAAATTAACAAAATATTTAACACGCTTTTTTAAGCTTATTTTTAAACACAGAAAAACTTAAATATATATTTAACCTTCTGGAGCAATATAATAAAAAAGCATTTGCGCAGCTTTGAAAATATTTCTAAAAACAAGCTAATAAAAAATAACTTTTTTACAAAAAAAAAAACTAGTAAAAACAGCAAAAAAAATATAGCATAAGGCATACTATATAATTTAACGCCTTAGCTATAAAGCTTTACTTTTATTTTTATTAATCTTTTTTTTTTTTTTCTTTCTATTTTTTTTTTTTTTTTCTTTTTTTAGTTAGCAATTTAAAAAAAGCCAGCTTTATTTTACTCTGCTTTAAAATAAAAGCTAAATATATAACTTTAACTAAAGCCGCCTAAAAAAGCAAGCTTAATAGCTTAAAAAACTATTTAAAAAAATAAATCTTTTAATTTTAATTATAATTTTAAAACCTTTTACTAATTATTTTTAATATTAACACAAAAACCGTTACTATTATAAAAGACTTTATATATTATTATATTATTATATTCTTTTTAATAAAATTAAACTTCCAACAATATTAAAAAAAACATTAAAAGCTATAAAAGCTATTTTTTTTAAAATAAATAATTAATATTTAATAATATTAATTAAAAAATAAATACTAATAGCCCCTTTTATAATATATAATAAACTTTATTTTTATTATAATATAGCTTTTTTTATTGTTTGCCCTTGCTATTTAAAGAACTTTTGCGCTTTGCGCCCTGCTTTTTCTTTTTTTCTTTCTAAAAAAAAAAAAAAAAAAAAAAAAACTTTATATATAAATATTAAACCCTTTTACAGGTAGCAACTTATATAAAAAAATAAAAGCGCCACATATGCTATAATTTAGCTATTTTTAGATTTATTTTTTATATATTATAGCAACAACATTCTTTAAAAATAGCAGCAGAATTTAAAGACTTAAATATCTTAAAAAAATAAGCTTTATAAAATAAAAAAAAGCTATCTTATAAGACTTTATAAGACCTATAAGACTTTACCGCTTATAACTTTTACTAATAAAAAAGCCTATGCTTAAAACATAGTTTATTAAACATTTTAAAAATAATAAAATAATATAAAGCATAAAGCTAAAAAGCTAACTATAATACTTATTAGTAAAAGCTTAAATAAAAACCTTTAATAAACTAATAATTATAATAACATAAATATTTACTTTATATAAAGCATAAGTCTTTTTTATAATATTATTAATAGCTATTATAATAGTTTATTATATTAATTAGCTAAAAATTAAGCTATTAAAACTAAAAAAATTTTTTTAATAATATTTTAGTTTTTAAAAAATCTTAAAAAAATATTAATTTTAAAGTTCTGCTTAAATATCCGACCGCTAAAAATAATATCTTGCGACTACTTTTAATAGCCCTTAAAAAAGTTAAAAAGATTTAGCACATAAGCAGCAATAAATAACATTTTAAAAAAATAAATAAGCGCTATCCCTTTTTAATAATATAAAATAAAAAAAAGATCTAAATAAACTATAAGACTTTTAAGCTCTGCTATTACTATAAAAACAACTAGTTTTAAACTAAGCAATATTAGCATTTTCTGCTATTATTTAAAATTAGTTTATTTTTTTATTATAGCTTTATTATAAATTTTACTAATAATTTTTTTAAAAAGCCTAAAAAAAATAATAACATAGTACTTTATTAGCTAATAGTTAAAATATTTACTATATCTACTTAATTAAATAATAGCTCTTTATTATATATTTTGTTATAATTTATTATATATAAGCATAACACTTTAAACTTTTTTAGCTTAAAAAGTTTATATATATTTCTTGATAGTTTAAATTCCTTTACTGCTTAAAATAGTCTATACTACTTTAACTTTAGGTAATTATAATAAATTATGCTACTATAACTTAAAACAAATAATAAAACTTATTTAAGCTTAGTTATTATTGCTAAGAATATCGCTAAAGTTTTTTTAAAGCGCTGCTATTAAACTATTTAAAATAAAAATCTTAGTTATTATAATAATAACAAATAAACTATATATATAGTTATTTTTACCTAGCTTAATAACTTATTATACTATTATTAATACCATGCCTTCTGCGCAAACTAAAATAGCTACTATTTATAACTAATATATATATTATAATAAGTAATAATAAATAAAAATAAGCATCTTACTTCTTGTTGCAAGTCTTTATATCTGCTAAAAAAAAATCGCTAATATTTTACATAAGCATATTATTAAAGTGACTTGCTACCCACTTTATTAACCGCCTTTTAATACCCTAGCATTTATTTTATAATAAATAAACATGCTTAATATACTACACTTAATAGTTATTAAATTACTATAGCTATTTTTAATAAGGATATGTTTTAAAGGTTTAGTCTTTATTATAGTTAAAAATAGTGTAGTTATAGCGCTGTGATCCACTAAGGTCTATTAAAAATAAAAGCTTTAATAGCTTAAGGTTTCTTATATATATTTTATAAAAGACTAAGCGCTACCCATTTTATATATCCACTAACTTTACTTAAGTTTAAAATATAGCTTAAAAAACTTTTATATAGGTTATATATTTTTAAAAAAAAATTTATATAAAAAAACCAAGATTATAACTTATAAAACATATATTTTAGCTATTTTTAAAAAGTTTAAAAAAGTTATAAGCTAAATCTTTTATATAATATATAATATGCTAATTAAAAAAACATATTAAAATTAATTAATTAATTAAAAGTATTATAAAGGTGTATATACTACTAACTAATATAAAAAAACATAAAGTATAAAGTAATGCTTTAACTTTATTAGTTTAGTAAAATATACGCGCTATCTTATTAGGTGCCACTTTATTAAAAATAGCGCGCACATGCTACCTACCTACTTACCTACCTATCTACTTACTACCTATATAATATATACTACCTACTATAATATATAAATAAAGGTTATTTTAAAACTATTAAATATTTAGCTTTAGCGAACACGCTACTCTTTTTACTCCTTAAATAAGCAACACCTTAATAAAACCTACTTTGCATTTACCTCTCTTTAAGGTAAAAGCACCGACTATACTATATATAATAAAATTATGCATAAAAATAATTTAAAAAAAAAAGCTTTATTGCAAGGCTTGCTACTTTAAAATAAGTAGTTATAAGTATACTATATAAATAAACTTATAATTTATTTTATTTATTTAGCTTAAAATAATTTCCTTTATTAAATTAGTTAATACACTTGCTTTTTTTTTATTTAATTATATAATAACCTAAACTTTTAAATAGCTTAGCCTTGCTTTATATTTTATTATAACCGTTAAAGTGCCGACTTATATAATAGTATTTATATAATTTATTATTATAAACTCACTTATTAAAAAAGTTTTTATTACATTTTAATAATTATAGCTTAAAAGTTTTTTAAGCTATTTAAAAATATAATAAAAATCTTGTTTTTTTTATATAAATAAGACTTTATAAATAATACTAACTATATTAACCTAAGCTTTTATTATCTATTTAAAAACCGGTATAATAAATAGTATATATTTAGTTAAAAAAAAAAAGGTTTATTAAACACCTAACTTATATTTTATTATTAAAATTTTAATATAATTTTATAAATGCTTTATGCTTTAGTATGCTAAGAGATAAAACTAATATTTTATTTTTGTTTTAGTTATAAACCTGCGTTATAATAACGCTAGCATAAATAAAGTAGGCAACAATAGCTGTAAGCTTATTTTTTTTATTATAAAGCTAAGTAATTTATTTAATTTATTGCTTTAAAGGCTAAAGTGCCCTAGGGGGGCCCTTTTTTTTACCTCGCCTTAACTTTTTTGGCTATATATTTTAACAGCGTTTTTAACAGCTAACTTTAGCATAAAGCAAAACTATAAGCTGTTTGCAGGCTGCGTAAAAGCTGCGTAAAAAATATGTAAAAACCAGGCAGCAAAGTATAATATAATATAATATAAAATTATACTATAGAAAAGCGAACAGACTTTATTTTTCTAATAGCAGTATAGCATTTATATAAGTAGTTCTTTTTTTAAGAAAAAAAAAAAAAAAAAAAAAAAAAAAAGCGCAAGATAAAAGCCTTTAAAGCTATACCGACAAAATAGTAGCTTGAGCCTAAGCCGGGAATTTTATTTATTAGCTTATATTTTAGCAGCAAAGCTGCTACCGAGATTATAATATAGCTATAAGCAGTTAAAAAAAAAGAAAAAAAAAGCTAAAATTTAAACTAAAAAAGCAAGCGCTTAGGCAAAAAAAAAGGCAAACTTAATAAAAGATAACCTAGCTATAACAACTAAGCGCTAGTTAAATAACATTAGCTAAAGAGCAGAAAGCTAAGAGCAGCCCTCGGCTGTAATAAAATAATAAATATATAAGCATTATATTTTGCTTTGTTAATTATTTTTTAACTAAAAAAAAAAAAAAAAAAAAAAAAAAAAAAAAAAAAAAAAAAAAAAAGACTTTATTTATATATAACTAGTTATATAATTAACTATATATATAAATATAATTATATAAACAAAATTTTATGCTTTTTTAATATTTAAAATAGTATATAAAGTAATTTTTTAATATAGTTTATTTATTTTTAATAGGTTAAATAAAAAGAAGAAAAAAAAAAAAAAAAAAAAAAAAAAGAAAAAAAAAAAGAAAAAAAAAAAAAAAAAATAATAAAGCTGCGCTAAAATAAGACATAAGCTATAGCGATTTAACTTAACGCAGGCTATAATAGCAGGCCTTTTTACTACTATAGCATAATAATAACAGGCTAAGCTAAAAAATAAAAGCAAGCAGTAATATATTATATTATTTATAAAGCGTTAACTGCGCTATTAAATTGCGGTTTTAAATATTGCTTGCTTAAAACTCTGCTTTTACTTTTATATAGCTAAAGTATTTATAAATCCAGCTTTTTTTTTAAGCACTTTTGCGCTCTAGCATGTTTGCTATAAAAAACCTAGTTTAAAAAAATAAATTGTTTTATTTTATTAAAATATACCGCGTTATAATTTTTTAATTAATTATTTTATATAAGTTTATCTAGCGTTGTTTACGCGCAATTATAATATAATATATTTAATAAAATAGCTAGCGGCTTTTTTTTTTTTTTTTTTTTAAGACTAATATTAAGTTATAACGTGCTATAAAAAATAAATTAAATATTTAATAAAAAGAAAATCTATTAAAAAAAGCAAAACATGCTTTAATATTAAGCTATAGCATATTATAAAATATTTAGTAAAACTAGTAAAATATATTAGTTAATTAATAAAAGAATATTTAGCAAGTTTACTGCTAAAGTTAATTATTAAAGTTTATTTAATTAAAAAAAAAAAAAAAAAAAAACTTATAAAGCTTAAAATAAGTTATTATATATATATATTTATTACTTATATTAAAATATAATTATATATATAAATAAATAATAATAGCCTATAGGTTATTAATTTATTATTTATATAGCTAAGCTATATTTAAGCTATATATAAGCTACGCGTTGCATGGCTTATTATATAGCCTTAGCAGGTTATATAACTATAAGTTTTATACGCATAACTATATTTTAGCTAAACCTAGCTTACTTATATATATTTTAAATAAAAAAATATTAAAAAATAAAATTAAAAATATATTATTATTTATTTATTATTATATTTATTTTATTTTGCTTATTATATTTTGCTTTATTTTTTATATACATAAATAATTTATTTTACACTAGTTAATAATTATTATTAATACGACAATAAATTAATAAAAAAAACAATAAAGCTTAATTTTTAAGTATTAACCTTAGATTTTTATACAAATAGCTTTAAACAAGAAAATTAAACCTTTAACTACTATATAAAGCTTAGATTTTAGCTTTATATATTAGCCTGCGTAGTTAATTCTAATATTAAATCTTTATATAAGCAATAAAAATAAAACCTTTTAAAAAAAAAGATTAATATTTTAATTAAACATATAAAGCTTAGCCTTTAGCTGCGACCTGCATAAGCAGCTAAACTTAAAGCTTAATTTACTATATAATAAACTAAAATAAAATTATAAGCGAATTTTTTAGCCTGCACCTAACCCCTCTTTAATAATAGCAAGCCAAGAAAAAAACTACAAGCTGTTAATTTTAAATAAAAAAGAAAATAAAAAAAACAAAAAAAAATAAAAAAAAGTAGCCGCAAAAGCTAAACACTTAACTATAAGCTTAAACTATATAATCGCAGCTTAGTATATTATTTTTTTTACTAGCTATATAAATATTTTAAAAGCTACCGCTTTAACTAATATTATTAAAAGCTTTTTAAATATACAATTATTTTTAAAAAGCGTTATTTTAAATAAAAAATAAAAGCAAAGCAAACAAAAGCAATAGCAAATTAATAGCTTAAGACTTTATATAAAACAGCTAGATTTTTTTTAAAATTTAAAAAATATATATTATATAAAAGCCGATTAAAATTAAATACCCTAAAAAAAAAACAACTATAAAAAAGCTTACTAATTATTTTAAATAATATTTTATATATATTAATTAAAATATATAATTATAAAAGTTAAACTTTGTTTATATATTTAAAGCATATTTTAATAAATAAATAAAAAGGCTTTTTATAAAAGTTTTTTTATATAAAAATGCAGAAATAATAAATGTTTTTATTTAATAAAATATAAAAATACTTATATAAAAAAACCAAAAAGCATATTTATAATATATCTTTAATAGCTAAAATTTTAGTTAAGCATATAAAAAGCAGCAAAAATAAAGCTTTTAAATATTTTTTATACAAAATATTTAAGCTGCTTAATTAAAGATTTTATTTTTTATAAAACTTTAGAAATTTTTTATATAAAAAAGCCTAGTTGCTTAATTATTTTAAACAGCTTATAAAGCATTTTTAAAACTTGCTATATAAAATATTTTAGCAGCTAAAAATAAAACCAGCAGTTTATATAATTAATAGCAAAGCTTTTTTAGCATTTATTACTTGCTTAAACAATATTTTAATTTTAATATTTAAACAAGCTGCTATTAAAAAATAAAGCGTACAGCTTTAAATAAAATTATTAAAATGCCCTAAAATTTTTATATAAAAAAAATGCTAAAGCTAAGCTATAGCTTTAGCTTTAATATTAGTTTTATATAACATAAAAAATAAAGAAATATTAAAACCGCTTTTATTTATAAACTTTTATCTAAGAATTATTAATACAAAAGCTATATAAACAGCTTTAAATTTTTAGCTTAAAAAGATTATATAAATTTTAAGCTTTTAACTTAAAAAAGCCGTATAAATTTTTAGCACTTAATATAAAAAGATAATATAAACTTTAAGCCTTAAACTTAAGCAGGCTATATAAATATTAAGCTTTTAACTTAAAAAGATTATATAAAAATTTATTAGCCGGAAATATAATATTAACTATATAATAGCAGACCTTTTTTTTTTTTTTTTTCTTTTTTGCGCAGTATATAATTTTAAAAACTAGCTACTAAATTAAAAAGCAAGCATTTTTGCGTATATAATATAAAGGTTATAACCTTTGCTTATGCAACTTTTTTAGTAAAAGATTTACTTTTAACGCGTTAAATCTTCGATAAAGTTATAAATATATAAAACTACGCAACTTTTTAAAAGGTTTAGCAAAAAAACCAAAGCTATTTAAATAAACTATATAATATACTTTTTAATAAAGCTTATATATTTATTATTATTTACTAAAACTTAAATATTATAAAAGATTAATATTATATTATTTATTTGTTAATTTTAATAAATAGCGCAAGCACTTTTTATTTATATTATTTTAAACTAAATAAAAAAAAGAAATAAAATTTATGCAGCGCTAAATACTTATTTTAACTCTTATATAAATCACTTGTTATATTAAATAGACTAAATAATATTAACTACTTTTTTTTGCATATAAAAAAAAAATTTAAACTTATTACTTTTAAGCGTTTTAAAAAAAATGCTAAACAAGCTAAAGCTTGCTTAAAAAGCACTTGAAATTAATTATTAAAGCAAAAACTAACTAGTAACTATTATTATATAAGCATGTTTAAGCATATAAAAGCTTAAACTAGCTATAATTATATAAAAGCCAGCTTTAAAAGTTTTATTTGCAGAGCTTTGCGCAGCTATTTAAATAATATTAAAATATAAAAAAAGAAAATAATTTTTATTATATAAAAGCAAAAATTAAACGTAAACTTTATAAACTAAGTATATATTTTTAACTTTTATATAAAAAGATTAAATAAAAAGATTTTTAAAATATTAAAATTTATATAAAAGCTAATAAAAATCTAAATAAATATAATAATATAATAGTTTGCGCAATAAAGCTACGGCTTAGCTAATTTAAAAATATATTTTATATAAAAAGGTGCTTTATATATAAAAAGCTAAAATATTAGTTAATTAACTATTTTAATAAAAATAAAAATAAAGACTATATAATAGCCTGCTATTTTATAAAAATAAGCATAAGCTTAAGACTTTTAAATAAAGCTTTTATAGCTTTTGCATTAAATTATAAAAGCAGATAAAAAAAAAAAAACAGCGTATAAAATAGCTTAAAACTTTTAAATATTAATAGCAATGCTTTATTTGCATATATAATAAACTGCTTATTATAAATAAATTAGCTTATAATAAGCTTTTTTTTTTTTTATATAATAAGTTAAGCTATTTACTGCTAAAACTATTATAACTTTTTATATAAAAAAACTTACAACGCTAAAGCTTTAAATTAGTTTATATTATAAAATTAATATAGCTTAACTTGCTAAAATATTATTTAAAATACTAAAGCCGCACAAGTTTTAACTATAAACAAGCTATAACTTAAAGGCTTTATATAAAAAAACTTAAATATTAAAGTTAACTAAACCAAAAAATTAACTATTATATAACTTAATAATATAAAAAGCTTAAATATAATTAGCTTAGCAGAGATTAAAATAAATATTAGCTGCATATAATTTTATAATATAAAAGCTAATATATTATTTTTATTTTTTTTAAACAACGCAAATTAAATTATATAAACGCTTATTATAACAATATTAAAAACGTTATTATATAATTAAACAAGTTAATAATTTTAGTTATACAAAAATAAAAATATATTTTTTTTAACTTAAGCTAAACTTATATAAAAAAGCGCGCAATTTTACTAAAAAAAAAAAAATTAAAACATTTATATTAACGCTTTAAGCACGCTTATATAAAAACGCTATACTAGCTATTTTAAAACATAAAATATTTAAATATAAGCAAAAAAAATATTTGCGCAATATAAAAAATATATTATTATTATTAATTATTTAACTTAATTTTTTAAAGATTTAAATTTTTAATTAAAAATAAACAGTATATTTAACTATAAAGCAGTTTTAAATTTTATATGCTTAAAAAATAAAAACGCTTTATTATATTATTAACTTAAGTATTTTATTTTAGGCTATAATATTTTTAAAATTGTTTTTTACGCGCAAAATATTTAAAATGCTTTTTGCTGCTATTAAATATATATATATTAAAAGCCGCCCGATTTAATTATATATAGCCTAGGCATAAATTTTATATTAAATAAATCTTAGCATTTTATATAAATTATAAAAGCATTATATATAAAAATATTAATTAAAGCTTATTAAGCTATTAATAAAATAGCATGCGTATATATATATATATTTTTTTATTATATAAATAAAACTTTGCTTAAAAAAACTAGCTATTATATAAAACAATAAAACTATTTTTTAAATAATAATCTAGGCGTTAAATAATATAGCTAGCTTAAATAGTTTTATAATTTATTTTATTAAAATTTAAAGCAGATTTTAAAATAAACTAAAATTTAGCGCTGTCGCTAAATATAATTATATAAGCAAAAGCAGCTTATTTAATAATAAAAACGCTTTATATAATAAAAGCTAAAATAAATATTAACTGCGTAATTAATATTTGCGACGGCTTAAATATATATAATATGCTAAATATACTGCTTAAAAGCAAAAATATAGCTTAGCAAAAAAATAAAAGCTAAATAAGCTTATATTATATAGTTGCGATTAAAGATTATATAATAACTGTTAATATAATAAATAAACTAATAAAATTTTAGCGCACGCAAAATAAAAAAATAGCGCAAAAACGCTAATATTTTAGCAAAAAAGCCAGCTAAATAATATAAACGCTTAGTGCTTATTTAAAGTAAATAAACCTATAAAGCGCGGCCGCTTAAAAAAAACATTATATAATACGTTAAAAAAAGTAAGCTTTTGCATATATAATAAAAAACATTTTTATTTTTATATAAACGCTAGCTTATTAATTAATTAGTTTAAAAAAAAAAAATAACTATAAGCTAGCTATATAACTTTAAAAAAAATAGCAAAATTAACGCCTTAAGCCTTTTATCTAAAAAGCTAAACGCTGCAAAGGTTAATTAACCAATAATATAAAAAGTATTAAAAGCTATATAATATATAACCTTAAGCTATATATAATAAAGCAAACTAAAATCTTAAAATTAAAATTTATATAAAAGGTTAAAAAAAAAACTAGCTAGGCTATATAAAAAGTTAAAATATATAGTTTAAAAATATAGCAACAAAAAAAAAAGCATTATATTTATACAATCGCTAACAATTTAATAAATAAGCTAATAACTATTATTAACACTAAATTTATTTATTATGCGATTTTTTAATATATAAAGCAAACTATAAAAAATATTATATAAGCTTATATATAATTTATTTAATATTAATAAGCTAGCTTATATAATTTATATAAAACTTTTAAAAGAAATTATATATAAATATTTAGTAAGCAAAAATTTTATTTAAAGTTATATTATTAAAGCTTATAAAAACTTTAGCTTTAAAAACTTTTTTTTAAAGTTTAACAGCAGAAAAACTTAATAGTTAAACAATAGCAAAACTTGGTTTATGCAAAAAAAACAAGCGAAATAATTTTATATAATCGACCTTTAATGTTAGCAATGCTAATAATACTGCTTAAAAGCTTATTGCCTAGCAGGCGCTGCGTATATAATGCTTTAATATACTAGCCTAAGGCCTTATACGACTTTTTAATCGCTGCTTAAATTAAAAAGCCAGCAGCAAAAAAAATTAAAAAACTAAATAAACATATAACTAACTAGCTTAGCAAATTAATAACTTAAACTAAAAACTTTAATATATTTTGCTTAAGCTAACTTATATATATAAAGCTAGTTATTTATTTTTGCTAACAAATTTTTTACTAATAATAAAAATATAATATTATAGCTAAAGTTTTTAATAATACTAGCTACTAAAACTTATATAAATAACTAGTTTATAAATAATTTAAAATAATAATAATATTAATTATTAAAGTTTAGCTTTAACTAAAAGCAAACAAGTTATAAAAAAAGTTTTAGCTAATAAATTATATAATATAATAGCTAGATTTAACTTAGCTATTATATTTAAATATTATTATATAAAAAATTTTAAAAGCGCTAAAATTACTGCTAATATTTATAATTATTTACTTAAACTTAAAATTATAATATAAATGCTTAGTAAAGCTAAGCATAACTTAAAAAAAACAGTTTATAATTAATATTATATTAATTTATAAAATATATAAAAATAAAAAGATTTTTAAAATATAATAAATTAGCAGCAAAAATAATATAGCAAGCGCTTATATAAAAAAACTTTTAAATATAATACTTAAACAGCTAATTTTATATAATAAATTTACTATATAAATAAAAACATTTATAAATTAAAAACATTATTTTTAAAAATAAATTATATAAAAAAAAAAAGAAAATATTAAAAGCTAAATAGTTTAAAAATAATTATTTATATAAAACTAAATAATTATAAGATTTAAAAAAGTAAAAGTTATAAAAAAAAGCAAAGCTACAGCTATATTTTATTAATTTTATATAAACGCTTATTTTTTTTTTTTTTTTTTCTTTTTTTTTTTTCCTTTTTTTTTTTTTTTATTAAAACTTAAAACAACGCAAGTCTTTTTTTCTATATAATAAGCCTAACCTTAGCTTAATTAAATTTTTTCTTTTTATTTTTATTTTTTTTTTTATTTTTATTATTTTTTATCTCAATATTTTTATTTTTATTTTTATTTTTATTTTTATTAAACAAAAAAAGCAACTTAAACAAAGTATTTATAAGCAAGTAATTATTAATATAATACGCGCAATAAATTACATGCAACTAATATATGCATATAAAGCAGACTTTATTAAAAGCGCTACTAAGCATATAATAATTATAAAACAAAATAATATTATTATAAGCATTATTATACTTATTAGCGTAGCAAGTTTATATTAAAGCTTTGCAAGCATAAATTAAAATTACGCAAAAATAATTATTATATTATATAAAGTTTACAAGCTAGTTATTAAAGTTGCAGGCTAGCATATAAATATTTATATATTAAAGCATATGCTAGCTTAAAATATTACGCTTTTTATTTTTTATTTATATTAGTATATATATAAAAAAAATAACTATAAATATTTATTATACAAGCTAAAACCTAAAGCTAAGCTTTAACTATAATATAATTAATATAAAGCTAAACCTATAAAAATATACTTTTTTTAACTATAATTTTAACAAGGCCTTAAAAACTATAGTCTACTATATAAAATAATATATTAGTTATAAACTAAAAAACAAATATAATAAAAATAAAAAAAAGGCAAGCATATATACATGCGTGCGTGCGTAGGTATATATATATATATATATATATATATTTTACTTTATATAAAAATTAGTTAAACTTTTGCATAAAAAAATAAAAGCAAACAAAAGTAAAAATATTATATAAAATAAAAGCAGCAGCAGCAGCAGCAGCAGAAGGCATAAATATAAGCAAAATTTTTAATATAATAACTATATATAAAAATTAGTTAATTTTTTTAATAAAGTATATTATAATTAAAAATATATAAAAAGCTAGCAGTAGTAGTAATAAAAGCAAAAGTATTACGTAAAAAAAAAAAAAAAAAAAAAGTTTTTGCATAAAAGGTTAAAAAAATAAATAAATAAGCTATTAAATAAGCTGCAAACTAGCGCTAGCATACCTGCTTGCTTAAAGTGCTAATAATTATATAAGTATACCTTTTATATAAAAATTTGCTAGCTATTTTTTAAAAAAGAGAAAAAGAAACTAACTAGCGCGATTTTTTTTTTTTTTTTTCTGCTTTTTTTTTTTTGCGCGCTTTTTTTTTTTTTTTTTTGCTTTTTTTTTCTACGCGCTTTTTTTTTTCTCTGCTTTTCTTTTGCGCGCTTTTTTTAAGCGTGTTATTTACGCGCTTTTTTTCTTTTTCTTTTTTTTGCTTTCCGCTTTTTTCTTGCGCGCTTTTTTTAAGCGTATTATTTACGCTTTTTTTTTTTTTATCTTTTTTTTTCTTTGCTTTTTTTTCGCGCGCTTTTTTTATACGCCTGTTTAATACTTAAATAAATTTATCTTTTAATTTATATATATTATTTTATCTTTTTTAATATTAAAACTATAAAATAACCGCGCAGCAGCATAGCTTATTTTAAATATTTAATTAATTAAAAACGTAGCAAAAGCTGCTTTAATATAATATATAATAAAATTTATTAGCTTTGCTTAAAAAGCTAATTTATACTTAATAGATTATTTATATTAACTTTAAGCTATAACTTAATATATAGCTATATAAATTTATTTTACGCTTTTAAGCAATATTAAAAATATTATATGCTAGCTTATTATAAACAAGTTAAAAAGCTATATTTATATTAGCTATATAAAAATATTGCTAGCTTTAATAAGTTATTATTTCTTGCTATTATTATTATTAGTTTTATTGCTTAATAATTTATTATAAATAATATTTTATCGAGATTTTTGCTAATAAAAAAAAATAAGCGTATTAAAAAACTATTTTAACGCTTATAAAAAGCAAAACTAAATAATAAATAAATAGCTTTTACTATAGTTAATTAAAAGCGCTATATAGCTTGCTTGCGGTTTTTTAGTTATTTAAATATATAATATATTAAAGTTAAATTTATAGCTTATAAGTTTAAAAAAATCGGACCTATATAAGTTTAGTCGCAGTTGCGCGATTATTAGCGTTAAATATAACGCATAAAAGTTAGGTTTACAGCCTACTGTTTTAAAAAAACTAGACTTATATAGATTTAGTCGCAGTTATGCAATTATTATTAAAGCTTAATTAAAAGCGCTATATAAATATAATATATAAAAGCTAGGTTTATAGTTTACGGTTTTAAAAAAACCGGACTTTTATAAGTTTAGTTGCAGCCGTATAATTATTATTAAAGCTTAATTAAAAGCGTTATATAAATATAATATATAAAAGCTAGGTTTATAGTTTATAGTTTTAAAAAAACTAGACTTTTATAAGTTTATTAAATATAATATATTAAAGTTAAGTTTATTATTTACGGTTTTAAAAAAACTAGACTTATATAAATTTAGTTATAGTTGCGCAATTATTATTAAGGCTTAATTAAAAGCGCTATATAAATATAATATATAAAAGCTAGGTTTATTATTTACGGTTTTAAAAAAACCAGACTTTTATAAGTTTAGTTGCGATTATATAATTATTATTAAAGCTTAATTAAAAATGCTATATAAATATAATATATAAAAGCTAGGTTTATAGTTTATGGTTTTAAAAAAACTAGACTTATATATATTTATAGTTTATAGTTTTAAAAAAATTAAACTTATATAAGTTTATTAAATATAATATATAAAAGCTAGGTTTATAGTTTATAGTTTTAAAAAAACCGGACTTATATATATTTATAGTTTATAGTTTTAAAAAAATTAAACTTTTATAGGTTTAGTTACGGTTATATAATTATTATTAAATATAATATATAAAAGTTATGTTTATAGTTTATAGTTTTAAAAAAACTAAACTTATATAAGTTTATTAAATATAATATATAAAAGTTAAGTTTATAGTTTATAGTTTTAAAAAAACTAGACTTATATATATTTATAGTTTATAGTTTTAAAAAAATTAAACTTATATAAGT
This sequence comes from Xylaria sp. FL1042, assembly GCA_022495085.1. Classification (NCBI taxonomy): domain Eukaryota; kingdom Fungi; phylum Ascomycota; class Sordariomycetes; order Xylariales; family Xylariaceae; genus Xylaria; species Xylaria sp. FL1042. The sequence goes on from MU380375.1 coordinate 47,622, forward strand.
TTATTAAATATAATATATAAGAGTTGGGTTTATAGTTTATAGTTTTAAAAAAACTAGACTTTTATAAGTTTAGTTGTAGTTATATAATTATTATTAAAGCTTAATTAAAAGCGCTATATAAATATAATATATAAAAGCTAGGTTTATAGTTTACGGTTTTAAAAAAACCAGATTTATATATATTTATAGTTTATAGTTTTAAAGAAATCGGACTTATATAGGTTTATTAAATATAATATATAAAAGTTAGGTTTATAGTTTACGGTTTTAAAGAAACTAAACCTTTATAAGTTTAGTTATAGTCGCACGATTATTATTAAAGCCTAATTAAAAGCGCTATATAAATATAATATATAAAAGCTAGGTTTATAGTTTATAGTTTTAAAAAAACCGGACTTATATATGTTTATAGTTTATGGTTTTAAAGGAATTAAATTTATATAAGTTTATTAAATATAATATATAAAAGTTAGGTTTATAGTTTATAGTTTTAAAAAAATTAAACCTTTATAAGTTTATTAAATATAATGCATAAAAGCTAGGTTTATAGTTTATAGTTTTAAAAAAACTAGACTTTTATAGGTTTAGTTGCGGTTATATAATTATTATTAAAGCTTAATTAAGAGCGCTATATAAATATAATATATAAAAGCTAGGTTTATAGTTTACGGTTTTAAAAAAACTAGACTTATATATGTTTATAGTCTACGGTTTTAAAGGAATCGGATTTTTATAAGTTTATTAAACATAATGTATAAAAGCTAGGTTTACTATTTACGGTTTTAAAAGAACTAGACTTTTATAAGTTCGGTTGCGATTATATAATTATTGTTAAAGCTTAATTAAAAGCGCTATATAAATATAATATATAAAAGCTAGGTTTACGGTTTACGGTTTTAAAGGAACTAGACTTATATATATTTATAGTTTATAGTTTTAAAAAAATTAAACTTTTATAAGTTTAGTTATAGTTATACGATTATTGTTAAACATAATATATAAAAGTTGCGTTTATAGTTTATAGTTTTAAAAAAACTAAACTTATATAGGTTTATTAAATATAATATATAAAAGTTAGGTTTATAGTTTATGGTTTTAAAAAAACTAGACTTATATATGTTTACGGTTTACGGTTTTAAAGAAATCGGACTTATATAAGTTTATTAAATATAATATATAAAAGCTAGGTTTATAGTTTACGGTTTTAAAAAAACTAGACCTTTATAGGTTTATTAAATATAATATATTAAAGTTGGGTTTACTGTTTATAGTTTTAAAAAAACTAGACTTATATAAGTTTAGTTGCGGTCGTACAATTATTTTATTATTAAGCGTAGCGCATAAGAGTTGTATTTACGGTCTATGGTTTTAAAGGAACTAGATTTTTATAGGTTTGGTTGCAATCGCGCAATTATTATCGAACGTAGTGCACTAAAGTTACGTTTACGGTCTATAGTTTTAAAAAAACTAGATTTATATAAGTTTAGTTATAGTTATACAATTATCGTTAAAGCTTAATTAAAAGCGCTATATAAATATAATATATAAAAGCTAGGTTTATAGTTTATAGTTTTAAAAAAACTAGACTTATATATATTTACGGTTTACGGTTTTAAAAGAATTAGACTTATATAAGTTTAGTTGCGATCGCATAATTATTTTAACATTAAGCATAATATATAAGAGTTAGGTTTACTATTTATAGTTTTAAAAAAACTAGACTTTTATAGGTTTAAACGCGATTATATAATTATTGTTAAATATAATACATTAAAGTCGTGTTTATTATTTATAGTTTTAAAAAAACTAGACTTATATAAGTTTGTTAAATATAATATATAAAAGTTAGGTTTATAGTTTACGGTTTTAAAGGAATCGGACTTATATAGGTTTGGTTGCGATTATATAATTATTGTTAAATATAACGCATAAGAGCTAGGTTTATAGTCTACGGTTTTAAAAAAACTAGACCTATATAGGTTTAGTTGCGGTTATATAATTATTTTATTATTAAGCGCAGCGCATAAAAGTTAAGTTTATAGTTTATAGTTTTAAAAAAACTAAACCTTTATAAGTTTAGTTATGATTATATAATTATTTTAGCGTTAAGCGCAGTATATAAAAGTTATGTTTATAGCTTATAGCTTTAAAAAAACCGGACTTATATAAGTTTATTAAATATAATGCATAAAAGTTAAGTTTACGGCCTACGGTTTTAAAAAAACTAGACTTATATAAGTTTATTAAACACAATATATAAAAGTTGCGTTTATAGCTTATAGTTTTAAAGGAACTAGACTTATATAAGTTTAGTTATAATCGTATAATTATTATTAAATATAATATATAAAAGTTATATTTATAGCTTATAGTTTTAAAAAAACTAGACTTATATAAGTTTAGTTATAATCGTATAATTATTTTAGCGTTAAGCGCAGTATATAAAAGTTAGGTTTATAGTTTATAGTTTTAAAAAAACTAGATTTATATAAGTTTATTAAATATAATATATAAAAGTTGCGTTTATAGTCTACGGTTTTAAAAAAACTAAACTTATATAAGTTTATTAAATATAATATATAAAAGTTATATTTATAGCTTATAGTTTTAAAAAAACTAAACTTATATAAGTTTAAACATAATTATATAATTATTATCGAATATAATATATAAAAGCTAGATTTATAGTTTATAGTTTTAAAAAAACTAAACTTTTATAAGTTTATTAAATATAATACACAAGAGTTAAGTTTATAGTTTATAGTTTTAAAAAAACCGGACTTATATAAATTTAAACGCAATTATATAATTATTATTAAACATAATATATAAAAGCTAGGTTTATAGTTTATAGTTTTAAAAAAATTAAACTTATATAGGTTTAAACGCGATTACGTAATTATTATTAAATATAATATACTAAAGTTAAGTTTATAGTTTATAGTTTTAAAAAAACTAAACTTATATAAGTTTAAATATAATTATATAATTATTATTAAATATAATATATAAAAGCCAGGTGCATAGTTTATAGTTTTAAAAAAACTAGACTTATATAAGTTTAATTATAGTTATATAATTATTATTAAATATAATATATAAGAGTTAGGTTTATAGTTTATAGTTTTAAAGAAATTAAACTTATATAAGTTTAAATATAATTATGTAATTATTATTAAATATAGTGTATAAAAGTTAGGTTTATAATTTATAGTTTTAAAAGAATTAAACTTATATAAGTTTAATTATAATTATATAATTATTATTAAATATAATATATAAAAATTAGGTTTATAGTTTATGGTTTTAAAAAAATCGGACTTTTATAAGTTTATTAAATATAATATATAAAAGTTAAGTTTATAGTTTATAGTTTTAAAAAAACCGGATTTATATAAGTTTAAATATAATTATATAATTATTATTAAATATAATATATAAAAGTTAAGTTTATAGTTTATAGTTTTAAAAAAACTAAACTTATATAAGTTTAAATGCGATCGCATAATTATTATTAAACATAATATATAAAAGCTAGGTTTATAGTTTATAGTTTTAAAAAAATCGGACTTATATAAGTTTAAACGCGATCGCATAATTATTATTAAACATAGTATATAAAAGCTAGGTTTATAATCTATAGTTTTAAAAAAACTAAACCTATATAAGTTTAAACGCGGTCGCGTAATTATTATTAAATATAGTATATAAAAGTTAGGTTTATAGTTTATAGTTTTAAAAGAATTAAACTTTTATAAATTTATTAAACATAATATATAAAAGTTAAGTTTATAGTTTATAGTTTTAAAAAAACTAAACTTATATAAATTTAAACGCAATTATATAATTATTATTAAATGTAATATATAAAAGCTAGGTTTATAGTTTATAGTTTTAAAAAAACTAGACTTTTATAAGTTTATTAAATATAATATATAAAAGTTAAATTTATAGTTTATAGTTTTAAAAAAACTAGACTTATATAAGTTTAAATATAATCGTATAATTATTATTAAATATAATATATAAGAGCTAGGTTTATAGTTTATAGTTTTAAAAAAATTAGACTTATATAAATTTAAACGCGATTATATAATTATTATTAAATATAATATATTAAAGTTAAGTTTATAGTTTATAGTTTTAAAAAAAC
>MU380376.1:0-56023 GCA_022495085.1 Xylaria sp. FL1042
CCATAAAATTTTTAGCATTTTTTTTTTAAATTTACTGCGTTCTTTTTTCTTTTTTTTTTTTTTTTTTTTTTTTTTTTCTTTAGCGCTTTTTATTTAAGCTGCTTTATTATATATAATAATTTTGCTAGTATTTAATAGCTACTTTATAATAAGCTTTATAAATATAGATTTTTTAGTAGCTATGCGTAAGTTTTTATTATATAGCAGCGTTTTATTTTCTAGCTTTTTAAATAAAGTTGCTTTTTTTTTTTTTAAAAGCTTATATTTAAATATTATATGCTGTAGCATTTTTTTATTTTCTGCGCACTTGCAAAAAAAAGTTAAAAAACTTAATACTTTTTTTTTATATAAAAAAGCCTTAAGGCCGATTTTCTTAGTTTATATTTAAGTTATTATTGCTGCTTTATATTTTAGCAGGCTATAATATTTTTTAAAAGCGTTATTTTTGCTTAGCTTTTGTTTAGTTAATATTAAATAGCTGCGTTTTATTTTAGTATGCTTTTACTAGTTTTTTTATTTTTTTTAAAAAGTTTTTTTTAGCTTATGCTTTTTTAACTACTTTTTTTACTAGCAGTTTATTTTTTTGCTTTAATTTTTTTTTTTAAAATATTTTCCGACTTTTAAAAGCCTGCCTTTAGTTTATGTTTTATTTTTTTTTTTTTTAGCAGCATATAATAACGCTATTATTTTATTTATAGCTTAGTTAATAACTTTTTTATATACTATATTATATATTTTATTTTTACTAGCTATAGTTTTACTGCTAAAATATAAGTTAATTAGTAAAATTTTTACTTTAGTTTTTAAGTATTTTGTTAAAATAGCTTTAAAAGCTTCTGCTATTTTTTTTAAGCACTAGTTTTAAGTTGCCTTAAAAGCGCTAGCTATTTTTTACGCTTTATTTTTTTTAATTAGCTTATATTAAATTATAGCGCTATAAGCTAAAATATTTTTAATTATAGCTATATAAACTTGCTTTATTTTAGCTATACTGCTGCTTTAAATAAAATTTTATAATTTAGTTACTGCGTATACTTAAATGCTTAGTTTTTTTTTAAGCTTAGCTAAATATTTTTTTTATTTTATATTTTTATAAAACTAAATTTTTAAAAACTTTGCGTTATTTACTAAGTAAACTATAATATTTAATAAATAAATTACTTAAATAAAAGCTGTTTTACTGCTAAAAAAATATATTAGCTTGCTTTTTTATAGCGTAAACTTTATGCTATATTTTATAGCCTAGCTTTTACAAGTTTTTTATGCTGCTTTTAATATTTTATAATTTTATTTTATTTTTAAATTAGCTATTAATAAGTTAATATTATTAGTAAAGCTAGCTATTACTAATTTTAAATGCGTTATTAAGTTTTTATATAGCGTTAAAATATATAAAAAAAAAAACAAAAATAATAGCAGCGACTTTTATAATATTTTTATTTTTAATATAACAAGCTATAACGCTGCTTTATTAAAATAAAATTATATTATTTTATTAAATATAAAAAAATAAACCTAAAATATAACTTAAAAAAAATAGCTTTTTTACTGCAAAATATATACTAGCTTTTTTTTATTAATAATATTAAAAGCTTTTATAATATTAAGTTATAGCAATATAATAATATTTTTTTTATTAATAATTATTTTAGCAGCTTTTACTACTAGCTTAATTATTATATTAGTTGATTTATTTTTTTTATTGCTTATTTAGCTGCTAAGCAAAAGGCTTTTATTTTTAGCTATTTTTGCTATATAATAATAAAGCTTTTTTTTTAAAACTTTTTTAACTATATATATAAGTACGATTAGTCTTTAGCTTCTAGCAGTTTTTTTAACTTTTTTAAGCTTGCTTAGCTTAAAAATAATAATAATTTTAGCTTGCTAAAACTTCGCTAGGTAATATTTTAATATAAAGCTAGCTATATATAATATAGCTAACCTTTTAGCTAAAATTAGTTCGCATGCTTTTAAAAAGCTATTAAATAAAAAGTTTTTGCTGAATGCTTTTTAAAAAGCTAAAAATTAAATTAGCAATATTATATCTTCGGTTTTAGCTAATATATTTATTTTAAAGCGCTAATAGCTATTATATATTAAATCTTTAGCTAAAATATTAATTAAGTCTGCAAGCAGTGCTAAAAAAAAATATTCTGCTAGCAAAGCAGTTTTTTTTTTAAAAGTATTAGCAACTATAAGTTTTTTTTTTAATTTATTTAGCAGTAAAATAGCTGCGATCTTTAAAGCTAGTTTATGCGTTAACTTAGCTTATTTAGCTAGGTTTTATAGCAATTTTAAGTTTTTAAACGCTTTTGCTAAAGCTTTTTTTTAGCTTTATTTTTAAGCCTTAGTTATTTTTTTAGCAAAAGCTTGCTTTTTTTTTTTAAGCTCTAGCTAAGCTGCAATAATTTTTTTGCTTTTAAATTTCTTATATAACTTTTTAGCCTGTTTTTCTACTGCTATAACCTTTAGTAACTACTAAGTAAGCGCCTAGTAGCTTTTTTCTAGTGTTTTTTTAAGCGTTGCTTTATTTATTATTTTTATTAGCTGCTTAATTAGCAGATTAAAAGCTGCGTTTAATTTATTAATTATTTGCAAAATATTTATTTTAGTAATAATAGCTGTTGCTTTTGCCGCTGCTTTTTTTTTATTAATTTCTAGCTAGTTTTACTTTTTTATTTTGCAAATATATCTTTTTAAGCTTAGTTTTAACTCTATTATTATTTAAATAGTTTTATAGTTAAATTCTAGCTATTTTAAGTCGCTTTAATATATTATAGCTAGTTTATTAAACATTTATACTAGGTTTATTATTAAGTTTTTTTAGCTTTAATAAATTCTAGTTATTTTTTTAAAAAAAATATTTAATATTAGGTCTTATGCTACTATAAATTTTAAAAACTTTTCTACGCTTTTATTTTAGCAACTTTTTAAATCTTATAATAAATAATATAAGTTAAAGTTTTTTATTATTATATATTTTTCTACCGGTTTGCTTTTATTTTTAATAATTTAAAATAAGCTTTATTATTTTAATTTATTTTAGTTAAGCAAGTAAATTAATTATATAATTACTACTAAGTCTTTTTTATTTATTATTATATACGCTTAGTCTTTTTTAAAGTTTTGCTTTAAAGTTTTTGCTGCGATTTTTTTATTAATATATAGTGCAGCTTTTTTAGCTAACTATACTAGGCAGTACCTGCAAGTCCTTAGGCAGTAAATATTATTATATTTATTAATTAAAAGTTTTTATATTATTAAATAATTAAAGCTATTATTTTATAGCGCTTTTGCTGCGTTGCTTTTTAATTCTGCAATATTTTAAAATATAATATTATAAGTTATTATATAAAAAAAAAAATATTTTTGCTTGCGCTGCTAGTTTGTTATTTTTTTGCTAAAAATTTTATACTATTAAATTTTATAAAAGCTAAAGCTAAAAATGCTAATATTTTGCTGTTTAAAACTATTTTATTAATAGCTGCTAATTTTTTTATATTTTAAAAGCTTTTAAGCTATAATATATATATAGTTTTTATTTTTTTTTTTTATTTTATTTTTTTTTTATATAGCTTATTCCATGCTATATAGTTGCTATTATAGTTTATATATCTTTTTTTAGCTTTTATTTTTTTTATAAAATATTTCTTTTTATCTTTTTAATACTTAAAAATAGCGCAGTATTTATATTTAGCGTTTTTAAAGTAAAATTTTATAATATATTTAAACTTATAGCAATTATAATATTATATAACTTTTAGTTTTTTTATAAAAAGTTTATAATTAAATAATTATATTTTTTATATTAAGTTATTATTATAAATAGCTTTAGCTACTATAAAGCTATTTAAATATATTATAATAAAAATAAATTTTATTTTTATATTTTTTAGCATTATTTTTTTATACTACGTAATTTTTAAATGCTTACTACGCAGTAGCTATAATAATATTTTATTAAAGTATATTTTTTAAATTTATTTTATAAATATTTTTTTAACTATTATTATAACTTTTCTGCTTTATATTTTTGCGTTTTTTTTAAAAGCTTTAATAATTTATTTTTTATTATTAGCTTTTTTAAGCACCGCATTTTTAAATATAATTATTATATTATTATTTTATAGCTTTTTAGCTATTATTACGTTATTTTTAATTAAAGCTATATTTATAGCTTTAATAATATTTATTAGCGTTTTTTTTTTTAAATTATCTGATTAATTATTTATTTTAACTAAAATCTTTTTATTACTTTTTGCAGGCTTAGCTTTATTAATATAACCTAGCTAAATAGCCGCTGCTATCTACGCCTAGCTTTTAGTTAAATTTATTATTATTAAAATAAACGCTTATTTAAAAGCTTTTTGCAAAGCTTTATTTAAGTTGCAGCATATAAATAATTGGTTTTTTTTATCGCTTTTTATTACTTTAGCTGTTTATTTTTTATTAATTATTTTTATAGTAATTACTGCGCGTTTTTTTTTAATTTATTTCGCGTAAATATTTTAGATCGTATATAATAGCTGCGTTTTTTTTATATTCTTTTAAAAAAAAAGTCCTTTTTTTATTTTACTATTTAATACTAGCTATAATATAAGTTTTAGCACTTTATTTATAGCATTTTTTAAACCTGCAAGTCTTTTAGCAGTGCGTTTTTTATAAAAATACTGCTAAGTTATAGTTGCGTCGCTAATAAGTCTTAATTATGCGTTTGTTGCGTTTTTAATAAATAAGTCGTTTATTATTATTAATAAAATTTCTGCGTCGCCTGCTATTTGCAGCATAAATATAACCCTTTTATTAAATATAGTTTTTTTTTTTAAATTTAATAAATATAATTATTTAAAGCTATTTTATAAACTTATAAAGTTATAAATAGATTTATTAAAAGCTTTAAATTATTTTTATTATTTTTATTATTATTTTTATTATATATTTTATTTTATATTTTATTTTATTTTATATTTTATTTTATTTTATTTTAATTTATTTAATTTATTTCTTTTATAGTAAAATTTAAACATTATAATTTATTATATTATAATTTTTATCTTTTTATTTTTTTAAAATTAAACCTTGCTTATATATTTTAATTTTATTTGCAGCTTTATTATTTTATTTTGCTTTAACCTTTTGCTTTTATAGTTTTAGCTGTTAATATATTGCTAAAATAAAATTACTAAATTAAAAGCGTTAAAGTTTTATTATGCTATTATTATTTGCTTGCTTTTTTTTTTTTTTTTGCTTTAATTATATTAGTTAATATTTAATTAAGCTCGATTAAATAAGTTTTTTTTATATTTAAGCAAATTAAGCAAGCAGTTTTAAAGCTAAAATAAAAGTAGTTAAAATATGCTTTTTATTTATAGCTTTTACTAGCTATAATATATTATATAAATAGTCTACTGTTTTATAAAGCTATATATTAGCTATATTATTTTTAGTTTATATTTTTAATATATAAATATATTACGGCCGCTTATTTTTATTTTTTATAATTTAGTTATAATATTGCTAGTTTTTTTTTATTATAATTTTAAATTTTTTTAAGCTTAAAATAATAAATAAAGTTTTAATTTAATTAAATATTAATATTAATATATACTATTAATATAAAAATTATTTATTAAAATTATAGCTAAAAATTTATATGTTTTATTATAATTAAAAAAATAAAACTAGTTAATAATATATGCTATTATTTATAATTATTTTTTATACGCTTTAAAAATATTTAGCAAGCTTTTTTTTATTAAAAAGTATTATTTATTAACTTAAAAGTTTTTTAGCGCTTTAAGCGCTATTATAATTATTTAATAATATTTAAATATATAAATTTTAAATATTAATATAAACAAATTAAAAAAGTTAAAATAAAATTATTTTAAGTAAGTTGTAGGCATATTAAAAATAAAAATAAAAATATTTAAAATTTAACGCAGACTAAAAAAAAAAAATAAAAACAGTTAAAATTTAAGCTGCGCTAAAAATAAAAAATAAAAACAGTTAAAATTAAAAGTGCGCTAATAATAAAAAATAAAAATAATCGAAATTAAAAGCATGCTAATAATAAAAAATAAAAATAGTTAAAGTTAAAAGCGCGCGTAAAAAATATTAAAAAATATATATAATAATAAAACAATTAAAAATAAATATTATAAAAGCGGTAAATATATTATATATATTAATATTAATAATTATGCTGCAATAAAATTAAAATAATAGTTTTATAAAGCATAATAAAATAAAATATTTACGTATATATATATATACTTAAAGTTTTTTGCGCTAATAAATAAAGTTTTTTTTTTAAAATAGCTATATATAATTTAATTAAGCTTAATTAAATAAAATTAAAGCATGCGCGTTATTATATATTTAAAAGATCTTTAATAACTAAATATATATAAAGATATAAAATAGTATAATAAAAAAAATATGATTAAAAAAGTAAAAAATAGGTTAAATTTTAAATGCCAAGCTTTAGTTTTAGACGAGAGGCGTGTAGGAAAGATGCTTTGTAGGCAAAATAGGGTTTTGGCACACTTGGAGCTATGGGCCACCGTAGGTGGCATTAAAAGGTAGGTACTTATAAGTAGGTAGCTTAAGTAACCTACTAGGTAAGTACAATACCCCTGAGGTCCCCTCCACCCTCCAGGGCTTATACAAGGGTGTTCAGGTGTTCCACTTCTACACTCCCATGACCAATTCGCCAATGCTTGATTGATCAGCCAACATTGTTACCACTACCAAAGCATGCTACAATCGAAGACCTGTGACGAGTCTCGTGTGATATCTAGGTGAATTTACCGCACTGACGCCGTCCAGCACGATCTATCCATCTACCTATAAGTTACCCCCTACAGTGTCCTGGGGCATGTCCGTCTCGGCCAGGTCGAGCTCGGGGTAGTATCTGTATATGCCCTGAGAATAGCTCTGCCGCCGCTTGCTGGCGAGGTACTCCTTGATCTTGGGCCTCTCCTTCACGGCGTCGTATAGCTGGAAGACGTGCACGTACTTGCCCGAGGTCTGCGCCGCCGATATGGCTTTTCGGAACGCGAACATGACGCCGTCGAGGGCCTGTCGATGGGATGCGGTCGTTAGTAAATAATCTAGCATGGCATCGACTACGGCATCGATCATGACGGCCCTCCTCGTCGTCTATGATGACATGGTAGCGAGGAATGCGTACGTACCTGGAATAGGACTAGGTCCGCGTACGTCAGCCGTCCTCCGTAGAGCCACGGTCCGTCTCCGCTCGCTTTTCCCTTGAGCACCCGCTCGAAATACCCCAGAAACTTGGGCAGTCGGTTCTTGACATAGTCCTTGCTCTTCCGCAGCGACTCCTCCTTCTGGTCTTCGTAGTACAGCCCCGACGCGATCGGGTGGTGGCAGTCGTGTACCTCGTTGCTCAGTCCGTCCAGCGCCGTCAAGACGAGAGCATTGATGCGGTAGAGTGCGTCTGGATCGCCGTCCTCACCTTCGGCTGGTGGTACCAGGCCGAGCCGGGGGCCTAGGTATAGGAGGATGTTGGGCGTCTGACTGATGAGCAGATCACCGTGTCGGAGGATAGGAGGCGCGAGGGGAGGTGGGTTGTTGTCGTCGCCGACGTTTTCGGTGTCGATCTGTGCTAGCGTTTGCTCCCTCCCCTTTTCCGTGTGTGCCGTGTCGGTATAGTCTGCACCACCCTCCTCGAGAGCCAGGCGGATGAACTCACCGCGGCCAGGAGCCCCAGGCCAGTAGATCAGTTCGTACGGGACATCTTAGGGCTCGGAAGTCAGTACAGCATCCTCCGTGGCCGGAATGCCACTACTTACCTTTGGAAGACTTTTGTCTTTTTGAGGCCGACATTGTAGATAAACGTAAAATGATTCTGTCGTTAGGGTCTAGATGATGAGAGGCATTACAAAATAAGTGTAAAGAGAGGGACAATTTAGTATGTAGAGAGGGAGCTCAACCAAGCACTTAACCCGAAGAACGACCTCCTTAAGCAGCTAAGGGACACCTTTCGAACCATTTACACGATCAACCCGATTCGTCAATGACCTTACCGCCACCCATGTTGGCTGCAGCCAATGCGGGGAATCCATGAGGATGCATGCATGATGGAACTTTGTTAGACTCTGATCGACAACTTTGGTTATGACGTGAAGCCGCACAAAGGTGGGCTTCCCGGGCAATCCGAGAGACACGCTACACCGAGCTACTAATTATATGTACCCAGTTCTAGTATGAGTGGCACATCTTGACATGGCCGGGCTTCACGGTAGTCCTCTAGCGTCAGGAATACCAGACATGCTCGGTGAAGACAGGCATGGAGCCTGTGTCATGTTTCTCATCGGGCAATAATGTGTTGTATGTATACCTAAGTATATATATAGGAAAACTTCTAAGCCTATCTACGAGCACCTGGAATGAACCGCACCGTTGCCATGCAATAAACCTCAACACGCCAGCAAAAAGCCCAGAGGGGTATCAAGTGTCGACAATTGTATAATAACCAGAGATCAAGTCCAGACCAGTGCGAGCATCCTATGTGATTACTGGTGCCAGCCTAGCCGTGCAAACTCCAACAACGCCGGCTCATATTCATACGGACTTACACAAGCTTCAAGCTCTTCTTCTAAAGCGTTAATGCTTAGAGACAACATCTTCCACGATCTTCCTACACGTCTCCGCGTCTGTGAACACGTGCCAGACATCACGCGGCACACCTTCAAAGGCTTTCTCGAACCGCTCGGGTTCATTCTTCGATTCGATGCCGATGGCTGCTATGTCCTCGACCTTGCGAATCAAAATAGTCTTTACCCATTGCGGGTATCTCCGGTACCTGATTGATGAGCTACGTTAACAGGTAGTCTCCGAGAAAAATGGTAAGGAGCAGGTGAGAGAATGTAATAAAAAGTATGGGTGCATCTTTAGGAATAATTACGACTTACATATCGCCATAGGCCTCCGGGTCCGTCTGCGTCGAGTCGCCTACACAGATCATCTTCCTCTTCGGTAACCACGAGTGAATCTTCTCCATGCGATCAACCTTGTAATCCTCAGTGCCGAGCGTTAGGGTCGTTAGAAGACCAGAGATACTCATCCAGCTTGAATCGCGCAGGATGATGGTGCCGTGCGGGTAGTACGTCTCGCGGAAATCGCGGAGGAACGGGTAAAGATTGTACGGCGATGCCGACAGGTAGAACCACGCCGAAGTTTCCTTGACGAGAGAGTGGATGTGCTTGTACAACTCGGGCATGCCCGGGGTAGGCTTTGGTGAGTCGAGAAACGTTGTTCGCAGGATGCCGATGGGATCACTAGTCTGCGTGATTTTGATCGTGTCGTCGATGTCTGCACTGCGTTAGTTAGGTGTTCTAAAAGCTTGGCGAGTTCTTCTAGTTGGCATCATTATCATAATCGTACCGGAAATGACACCCCAACCCTCGGCATCGGCATAAAAGGTCCTCATCTCGAGAAGACCATTCGCACCATCGGGGACGTGAGCGAACGTCGGCACGATGCCGCCGTCGCTACTACCAGGCAGTCTCTTGATCTCACTGGAGATGCCGTTGTGTCCGCTAGGGCCGAGTTTCATTAGTGACCTTCCCTCGTATAGTACGTTGGCCACGGTTCCGGGCTTGATGTCCTGCACGAACGGCCCGATTCTTTTCTCGAGGGTCTGATATCCCGGGTCACGCTCTTCCAGCTGGATCTTGTCGGCGATGCTGCTCACGGCGTCGACAATGGTGCAGGAAGAATGCTGCGAAAACATGGCGGCGACGTATTCAGCCTCCCAAAGGCCTGTCTTGTCGTTGCGATACGCGGTATTGTCTAAGAGCCATAATGTATCATCCGCGGATACGAAGCGTGTCAATGGATTCTTCTTGCCCAGGTAAGACAGGGCAGACCAGAGTTTAGACGCGACGGTCAAGCTCGTGCTCGAGAAATCGGGCAGATCCCGTTCCGTCTCATCGAAGCGGCGCTCTTTTCGCGTGCGTTGCTGCATCTCGAAGGATGACGTGTGTCCTGGAGCGGACGGCATTTTTTGAATTATTTTCGAGGGGGTTACCGTGATTCCTCTTTTATGGCAAGGCCAAGCAGATGTCCTGCGACAGTTGTTGCTATTACAAAAGGCTGTGACGGTGGCGCGTGATCCAGCGACGAGGCGATGGAGGCGGAACGAGGCCACGGGACTAATAAACTACACTATGAGTTACCTAGCTCGCCTGGCTCCAATGTTACAGGGCTGAGGATTCAACTTATATGTGTGTAGTATAAGTTACCTGGTGTATATCTAGTGTCGAGGTAGCGTGGTGTAGTATATATAGTATATAGATAGTATGTAGTAGTCTAGGACTTTTCCCTCTTATTGCTCTCTCATAGCCTCCTACTTCATCTCGCTTTCCTGCATAGCTTCACTGCCTCCGTTGGCTACCCCGGTCTAGCCCTGTTAGTTTCACTGCAGGAACCAGGCAGGCAAGGCGGATGCAGATCGTTGGTACGATGAGGTCAGACTGGAATGGGATGTGGCTGCTTCCTGCTATCGAGGCCCTGCTGCCATCGACCATCGACCATCGACAGATCATCGCAAAAGCCAGCTCCACAGCCGAAACGCAACAATAAACCAGAAAGATCGCCAGAATACCATCAGCCAAGCCGAGTCCCGAAACAGACAAGGTTCGCCGTCATCGTGATTCCCGCCACAGGGGTGCCTGTTAGGGCTGTTACCTATTCAGCTTTGCCCATTCCTAATCCTCCTATTATGTGTATACTACTACCTAACCCCCCAACAAGCAGTCTAAGTAAGATGTCACGCAGTCATGCATCCATGTTGCCATGCCCTTGGCTACGGTAATCTAGATCACACTACCTACCTCCCTATCTTGGCATGTACCCACCGTAGCTAGCCAGGTAGTTTGTCTGACACATGAGACAGTGAACATGGATGCCTATACTAATTATAATATATTGATCCTTATACTACCTAGCTATGTACTAAGGTAGCAACATATATCTAAGTAGGTAGATAGGTATGGTATAATCCGTCATCGTGTAGGTCTATTAAATAAGTATCTAGGTAGTGATTTCTATCCGCTCAACAGGGTGATCAAATAGTATAAGAGTGATCATAGTACATAGATAGATAAGTACGCGAAAGAGGGTTCTGACAAGAGGGGCCTCGCATTGATCCCCGGAAGCTAAACTAAATTTGTGCTACACACAACCTGCGGCGAAGCGGCGAGACACTGGCTTGAAACAGAGCACATGTTACCGATTTCCATAGTTGCCGGAAAGTCCTAACCTAGATAGAATAAGTAAGCATGTAGACATTCATCGCATCTAAAGTAAGCAGCCCTTCTCCACGTGCATATTCGTCTTCGTTTATTGGACACCTTGAACACAAAGCTTGGTACGCTAAGCCTGGCGGCTGTAGAGAAACTCACATTTACATAAATAGTATATATACTTAGCAGGTTATGGCCGGGGGGGGCAGAAACTAAACTAACTATCATGAACCATTTCTTTAACACAAGAATAGTATAATGTTATGATCCTATCGCGGTCTGTCAGACTCTCTGATATCTACTTATCGACGCTCTCGTTCTATGATAATTTTTGCCATTCTTAGGTTTGTATGAGCAGCGATGCAAGATTCACGCTGTATGATGCTCGGTGTATTGTAGACAGCGCACCACTCCCAGCCGATTACCGCTCTTGGGGCTTTTACCCAGTTATTTCGGGGTTAAATCCGGGAATGTTATCAGAGCTCGAACAACCATCGCAATGCCAGTTTTGGGGATTCTCAAATTCGGCTACCCAGGTACATAAATATACATATCTTATGGTATGAACTCTAGGGTTATACGAGTCCCTCCTAAGAGAGACATTAAAAGATAAGTTAGAGCATTGCTAGCTCGCTACTTAGGTAGCTGGCTCTGCTTCCCCAACTCCACCTCAAGAGCCGACTGGGAAATATCGGATCATAGGCAGTATGCTCGAAATCAAGTGCACAGGGAGTCCCTACGAAGTGAGATATTGCTAATATCTATTCGGTATTTTGATCCGGCGTATGACGCCAAAGTCTGCTAATAACGTGCACTCAAGATAGGGGCAACACACGGTGTTTCTGCAAAGGATAAAATCGCAGGCTCGATAAATTTTTACAGCCGACTATTTAGGACGTCGTGCTCTCTAGCATGGCCCGAGGTCGTGCAGGAAGCGGCGAAATACACCGAGCCGCTTGAACGCATTGCGCCGCGCTATTTAGAAGAGATTAGAGGCATCGCCCAAGGTTCCGGGGTGACATTCCTTGACATACTAGCCCTCAACATCCGGACCGAGATCACATTTGGCCTCTTTTCCGATGTGAGCGAGAGTATCGCCAAGGTCCCGAGCGAGGGCTGCACGAGCCTCGGATGGCTGACGGCGTCCAAGTCGTTTCTCGCGCAGAATTGGGACTGGATGGTTGAACAGGGGCAGAATTTAGTAATATGTCACGTCTCGCAACCAGGCACCGGTATCCCTGACTTCTCTATGGTGACTGAGGCAGGCATCATCGGCAAGATAGGGTTCAACGCCCGCGGAGTTGGCTGCTGCCTCAATGCCATCAAATGTCGCGGCGTGGACGCCACAAAGCTGCCCATTCACTTTGCCCTGCGTAAGGTTCTGGAGTCGCCATCCCGCGCGGCCGCCGTCGAGGCCATCAAGCTGGCTGGTGTGGCCGGCAGTGGGCATATCCTGGTTGGAGATGCAACAGGCTCGACGGGACTCGAGTGCACGAGCAAGTGGGTCAAGGAGGTGGTCATGGACGATGCAAGACGAGTATGCCATACGAATCATTTGCTTCTCGACAAATCCGATGTCGACGAGGTGGACTGGTTAAGAGACTCGCCGGCGCGGCTTGCGCGGATCCGTGAGCTTACCTCTCGGACTACCGACCCGAACCTTGACATTATTGCCGACTTTTTTAGGGATACGGAGGGCTACCCGAGTTCTATAAACAGACGACAGGAGGGTGAGTCTGTGGCAGAGACGCTCTTCACCATCGTCATGGATTTGACAGAGAAGTCTGCTCGAGTTATGTTTGGTAGGCCAACTGAAGCCCGGGAGCAAATAGTACTATCCTTTTGAGAAAGAGGTATGGTACATGTATTCAATGATTCTAAGGCTGCCGAAATGATAAGTTGCGTAGCTATGAATATTACTCTCTATATACCTAATCTATATTTCATTTCCTGTTTTGCCATGATCAATCCAGCCTATATCGACTCCGTACTTGTACGCACCCGAACTCTCCCACCATCCAAGACTGAAGAGCCAGCCCTCATAGACTCCGGCTCTGCTGAGCTCGGATTCCGTCCGCCACTCAGCCCCGTACGGCACGAGCTTGCGCGTGCTAACTTCCCCATCAGCGAACAGAGCTGCTCTTCCTGCGATACTACAGGGGTTGTGCGGCACCAACTTGTCGATACCCCTGAGTAGCACTCTACTGACGATGGCGCATAAGACCATGAATGCCAATATAGCCTGAAGAGCAAACTTGGGAGCTGCCTCTTGCTTCAAGCGTAGCCGGCCCGGAAATTCAGGCCGCGTCGTCATACGGAGAGGCTCAACCTGGGCGGCGACGGCATCTGGCGTCGCTACCTCGGCCGCGAGGTCTTTGTTCCGCATGTTTCTGTCGATAGCCTGCGGCATGTACGTCTTGTAAAGCCTGTTCGTCGCATCGATCAGGTTCTGGTTGTTTTCCCTACCGATAAGGGAGTCTATGGGTAATGAGGTGTTCACCGTGGCGAGGAACTCAACGAAAGCATCGAGCTGGTTCGCCTCGCCATCGGAGCCATCAGGGGTTTGAACTGTGACATTTCCAGTACCATACGCGAGCGTCAACAAAAGGTTGTTGAGTGGGAACTCAAATATCTGGCCCGTGTAGTTAGATAACTTATTGATGAGATACTTCGCGGTGGACTCGTCGGGAACAGGCGGCGTGTCTCGCGAGATTACACCAAGCGATGGCAGCGTTAGCGTAACGTCGGTATCGACGACTTCCATACGTTGGGAACACATGATACTCGTAACGTCAATATCGAAGTCGTAAGATGTATCGTTCTTCCCCGAAGCCTTGCTCACGGCTGATCCTCGCCCTAGGGTCACTGCAAACGATGGGCAGCCGTAGCCACCTACCCAGTTGGCCACCGCCTCGGGTGAGTAAGCCACCGCCTCAGCACGATTGACATCGGTGGTAATTGCTCTGTTACCCGATACACCTTGGTTCCACTTCAGGTTTTCCGGTTAGTCGTACCTCCTTAACAAGACTCGGAATAGTGTAGAAATCTAAGGATGGAAAAACCGACAGATGACGGGGTAGAGTGACTTACCGAGAGGACACTAGCATGCCCAAAGTAGATTGGACTTCCATCTTTAGGAAGAGCGAATCCCTGAAACCACGGTACGCTTGTGATGTTCCCCATACGACGCTTACACATCCAAGGGACAACGGAGGTCAAATTTAAGGCCACCTTGTCGTCCGGAAACTCACCATCCAGAGCAGCCTGGCTATCCCAGGTTGGAAACATCGATTCCGGTGAAATTACACTGCAACTGAGAGAGGGCCTCGTTGCTTGCATCTTTGCTACAAATGGTACCTCGGTGCCGGGAGTTATGTCTTTGGGGACATTTGTTGCTTCGAGGGTGTTGAAGGCGAGGTCTCCGTAGGTCCATTTTGGATAGGCCAGGTCGTCAAATGCTATCAGGCCGGCAACAGTGCCTGCAAGGTCGTCGTCATAGAAGAGGTTATTCAGTTTGAAGCTGCAAAGCGGGAGAATTAGTTTGTTACCCCAAAGCACATGCCAGAATTGTGACCGGTTGCACATTAACCTCGATGAAAGAAAAAAAAAAGGGGGGGGAGGGGGGGGTTTCTTGGGATCTTACTCAAAGACATCACTTTGACTTAAGCTAACAGACTGCGAGCTAGTAGCAGGGACGGTAATGTAGAGACCAGACACAAGAATGGGGAGCCAGGCAGCGAGAAACGTGGCAATCATGATCAAGACCTCACCCGCAGTGCCATTCTTCAAGCCTAAGAACATGCGATGTGGAGCGAGTCTGTTGGTAAGGTTAAGGAATAAAGATTTAGAAGCTGGTGCACTGCCCTTGTGCAATGCTAACCAAGGAGCGAGGATACAGACTGCCAATTGCATGCTCGTAAACATAGTAGAGATAATAAATGCCACTGCAATGGTATTCAAAGTTAGTAACTATCAACTTGAGTGAGACATGTAATCGACATGTGCCATTGGTCATTCAGAATGACTAGACACAAAACAAAACAAACTTCGAAGACCACTTACCGACGGCAGGGATATAGGTTGCAAGTCCATGTGAAGTAGCAAAGCCATTAGGATTAAGTTCCACAAAGCCATTGTTCTGATCAGAGAGGTGTTGAATCACTTCAAGGACGGCGATCAGAATAAGAGGAAGCACAATGGCAATCAGCTGAAACCACCATCTGACGGCGGAGGGAACCCACCAATGCTCAGACTGAGGCGGTTTGTCGTCTGGTGTTTCCCGGTCCGCTGTTGATTGCCCGCGCTCAGTCGGCACGACGGTAAAGGTCTTTTGAGGGCCTGGCGAAATGATGCTCTGAAAGTTAAACAAGGAAAGCTTCTGCCTAATCTGGCGTGTCCTCGCAGCTCCCAATCCCGATAGGAGATCTCGAAGTACAGAGCTCTCCGCAAGAATAAGCGCAGTTGCCCCTATTGAACCAGGATCCGAAGGGACCACGTTCCAGGGTCGGAAGATGAGCAAGACGATGGAAAGCCCAGCCAACAATAAGAAGGCCGCGGCCATGAAGCCGACGGAGAGCTCTCTCACCCACAGTCGGTCTTCCGTGTACAAGATCGAGCCAATGGCGGATGTATTAGACGGCTTCATCATGTACTTGTTGATGAGCTCAGCTGATATGCCGTTAAAAGCATCAGTGGCGCTACTGATCAGAAGCTGAGGGTCCATAAAATGGCCAATGCTAACATTGCCATTCATAGCCGAAAGTATCTGATAGAATGTCGGTACTTGCTTAGACAGGACCCAGTCTTGCCCACCAGTCCCGAGGTAAGTATCGTCCAAAGACGACTGCACGGCTGCGCCAAGCTGAGCAGAGGAGAATCCGGGGATCTCAGATGGGGATGGCGAGACTTGATCGGCAACCCAAGATTTGCTTTGCCCGTCTACCCCGTCCATATAAGTTACATCGTAGTCGCCCATGGTATATCCAGACTTGCAAACCGCAACAGTGAGGTTCTCCAGGTAGATATACGATGGGCCGGCACTCCGTATATCTTGCGGGGCAAATCGAAGGTCAGCTAGTGTCATGACAATACGGTGCTCCACGGTAGCGTTTGAAGGGTCTGGCAGTTCATAGAATGAATAATCAATGCTCGGATCGCATATATAATCACCAAAATAACCCTGATAAGCCTGTGTGGCATTTGGCTGATGGTATCTAGAAAGTCGAGAAGTGTTAATATCGTCAATGAACTTTATTTGGGAGCACTAGGCTAGACTCACATGTTATGGTCTGGGCCCTCACCAACAATGATGTTGCTTATGTTACAAGACGGCGTAGTGATGTTTAAAACGAAGAATGTTGCTAAGATGCTCCACCACGGCAAAGAGGTCGTGGTTGCATTTAGTCCAGGGAGATACTCGCAATCAAGGGCTGCCTGCGCCCCTGGCACAGTAGTGGTATAGTTTGTACCATTGGTAATAGATAAACTAGCCGAGGGCCCAAAGTCGGGCACCACAAGGCCGCGAGACACATCAACACCAGGTGGTGGCGTGAGCCCGTAGATCCGTGAGCCATAATACAGAACAGTCGGGCTAGTCTCGATGCTGGAGCTGGTGTTGGTCAAATGAAAGTCGGATCCATTGAAGACGCTGTTAATGGTGATCGGAATGCCGCCTTTCTTCAATATCGTGGACTCCAGTACGAATAAGCCTGTGGAAAAGACAGTCTGGGATGAGATCAGCAAGGGAACCAATAACTGCACGAAAGGGCGTCCTTACAGCTAATTGAATCAACAGAAGTCCTAAAATAGATGCCATCACAGCCCAATGGCGCCTCTGGATTGCACTCGAAAACACCATCACTATAGGGGGAGAGATGTAATCCAGAAGTACGCTTCTGTCCGGTTCAGTGCGCCCTTGACGCATTTCTTTCCATGGCGTCAGAATCTTGGTCGAGTAATCGACCTGAGCCCACAGGCTGAGGACGACGGTCAAAAAAGCTGTTGGTCCGTATCTCCAGCCGTACTGCCTCGTAATATCCTCTGCGCTCACGCCATGGTTCTTTTGAGACACTTCGTATAGCACGATGGTCACCAAGAAGAGCGCGACGAAGAGCACGAGAAAGCTCGCAAGAACCTTGGTCTGTAGCCAAATCGAGTTCCACATCTTATCATGGACATCGTGATGGCCTCCCTGTTGATACTCGGTATTACTTAGTTGCTCCTCCACCGTGTGCCATGTTGATTTAAGGTCATTCCCGCGGCGGTCATAATCAAAAGAAGTTTTGACTTCGGTATATTCCGATGCGCTATTGGACCGGTCGCCTGTGTCCTGCGACAGTATCGTCCCCGGCCGTTGAGAGCTGAAGAAGCGAGGAAAACCCATGTTCTGCTAGACCGTTCAACATAGTCGGGCCGCAACCACAGAGCTAGACTGCCAACCAGTTCTAAGTTCGAGGTGGCCAGGTCAGCTTGTTGGTGCCGTTCGTCTTATTATAAGCCCGTTTCGTAGCGGTATCCACACAATCTAACCAACACTATACTAGATATGTTCCCGTATGTGGTGTAGGTATTCCCCGGGATGCCAAGATGGTTGGACCGGGAAGCTTACCAGGGAAATGAGGTCGTTCCAGACATCGTTCCATCGCGTTTTCTTGTCATACCAATGAATGAGCGAACCCAAGAAAATCTGGAGAGAAACGGTTCATACAAAGTCCTGCTTCCCTAATCCCGCCTCAGTTTTTGAGTGATACTACAGCATCGATGCAAATGAAAATTTTAGTTGTAATCAGAATACCTAGTCGACCGACCAACAAGCGAAGAGGCAAGTTACTAATATTGATTTGCAACGACCGGCCTGGGGTCCTAACACATTAGTGACTCCAGAAATAGCGTACTTGTAGCACTATGCAATGATGTTTCCAGCCACTCCTAACAGCGGAAAGGTGGAAGAGATGGGTACTTCAGCTTGGCGCGCCTCATTTGCCTTATTTGTGGCACCAGTAAGAATCTAGGCTACCTAAGAGCTATTAATAACTCAACACTTAATGCTTCAAGTCCTATCGAGCTAGTACGGATAAGGCGATAGCATTTAGCTACCTACATATAACATACATACGGAAGTTTTACCCTGTATCTAGACGATAATACTAAAAGAAATTAGGTACAATGATTGAGAGTTTATCGACGGATACAATACCGCGTCCACCTTGCCGATTACACTTATTAACATCGTAAAAGTGGGAGATAGAAGTTTAGACAGCTAGCCCGTCGGTTAGATTTCGTGAAATCTTGGCAGAATAAGAAGATCATCCATTTATGAACGGATTAAGCCGGAGAATAGTATTGCCACAGTCCCGACTGCTGGTATTTCCAATATCGACTTATTGTCATTGCGCGAGAAGAAAAGTTCTAGCTATGCTACTCAAGCCTGTTCTTTTAGTATATATCCTAGGGTGAGGCCCGTGCCAGCCTTGACTTTGGCTTCATATAGTTCCGTGACAAGAACGGAGGTTGGGGCCAAAGTCTTGATGAGCCTTAACAATTTAGTACAGTGTAGATCACTTACTACCTACAGTAGATTATTCCTAATTAAGAAAGACTTCTACTACTCTTGTTAGACCGCTAACGGCCCGATACTAACCTATCTTTTACTTCGCAGACCGTTATGTCAGGGACCGGGTTCACGACGGGGTAGAAGCGACGTAGCAGGGTGGTCATAGCTTGGTATTGTCTATAACAGTTGGGCTTCCCCTTAGATTTAGAACGGGAGGCTCAGGAATCAATAATATTGAGCCCTTAACCTATACTTCCCTCACCAGTGACATACCAGTGACCCAACTTCACTCTGGAGACCAAAACCCCTAACACGTTACCAGACTAAGACCTAACCTGCCGAGCTGTTAGCAATCTAGCAAAGATAGTTAAAGTATTTCTTAATCGGGAAGCATCCACCGTAGGTAGTAGATAATCCGCACTATACTTAATTGTTAAGGCTCATCATGACTTTTAGCCCCAACCTCCGTATTATAGTCTCGGATTTGCAAGCACGGTAGTGGTTATAAGGCCCATGCCCATGAGTGCTTGTGGCTCATCTGTGAACCTTGTGTCTGCGTCTACAACGACGGTTCGCTGTCTCTTCGGTGGCGTTACCACTGAAGTGAACCCTTCTCACTCAACAGGAGCTCAGGCTTCTAGGAGATAGGTTTAATCTATACTTCCTAGGCCTTCATAGTTAATTCAGTTAATTAAATTGGGAAACAATTGATTACAGAGAACGCAATTCAATTAAATTTCAAGAAAAAAAGATGCGCACGTGTTGTATCTGTTACCTTTTCGGCCTTAATGCCAGTCACCCCTGTTGTATCTCTGTGTGATAGCCTCACCCATGCTACCCACACCACTTTACCACTTAAGGTAACATCAGTGTATCCAGTTGAACAATTCAAATTGTCAATCGCATAAAAGCATTGGCGATTGTTTTAAGCTTAACTCATTCACTAAGGGTTTGAATAATAGAGCGGCGGGCATGAGAAGCGAAGGAAAATTCAGCTACAAGGTGGCTGTGTCAGGTAGATAGGTGACACCCTAGTGTGCGCCTATCAGGCTGGGTCTATATATACAGACTATCCCTCCCAACTAGCAGTTGGAAGGGCTAGGGGCTATGTTGACCAATACACCCTATGGCCACTGGCCCCTTTCTACCTACCTGCTATGTGACTGCGTAGGCTATCCATTCACTCTGGGACGGACAACCCTGACAGGCTGAATAGGGGCTTCCGGGAGGATAAATTGGAGAAAATACTACCTTGAAGAAAACAGGAGGCAGGCAGGCAGGCATCAGCAACACGCGAGATTCACTTGCGAATTGACTTATTTTAAGATCACCGCGTTCTCCGTTGAAAAATCGTGAGTTATGAACTCAAAAGCCTCGGGAAGTATGGGGGTTGGCCTATCTCTTGAAGGCATGGACCCTAGATGGTCGCTGGCCCATGGGGTTTACTTCAATATCTAGAATTAGCTAGGGAATTAAAAGTTTCAGATATAATGTCATAGCAAATATAATTTAATCATTAACTATCAGCTCAGGCACTCTGCGTGTGAGCATGCTACTCATCATAGCCAGCGCTCCGCACAAGCAAAACAAGTCAAATAAAGCCCTCGTGACTGACTTTGACTGACTTGAGCCTCGATTTCGGTGTATTTGACTGACTTGGCTGGTTTCTGTACTTGAATTGGCTCAATTACTTGCCAAACACATAGGTCAAGTAATTTTGGCGGCTATTTTCACCTTTAATAGCAGAGACCTTTTAAATCGCAACGCGTAGATAGTATATAAAGGTCGAAAAGTAGGTAAAAAGTAAGTAGTTAATTAAAGTCAATCTGCCTTTCGCTTTTTGCCTTTCTGCGCCTGCAACCGCGCCTGCGACCGCAGGCGCGGTCGCGAAACCTAGTTAAAAAATGTTAGCGCTAAGCCGAAAATAGTATTTATTGAGAGGTCTGACCACGTTAAATGCGAAAATATAAGGTGAAAAAGGAGGCTGTAGATAAGTTAGCGTTGAAGGTGGCTAGCGAAGTTGGTTAATTTTAGGTAAGGGTAGGTAGATAAGGGTGATAAGGGTAGGTGGATAAGGGTGATACGGGTAGGTGGATAAAGGTGATAAGGATAGGTGGATAAAGGTGATAAGGATAGGTAGATAAAGGTGATAAGGGTAGGTAGATAAGGGTAGGTACGTAGGGGTAGGTAATAGGTCAGGACCTTCCGTCAATATAGCCTCAACCTTTTCTCATCAAAAAACCCCTGTAAAAAATAGAAAAAAATACAAGAAATTGCTTGAATTATTTGCAAGTAATTGAATCAAATAATAATCGTCTATTTGATTTGACAAATAATTCAAATAATTTTATTTTTTTTGTTTTGTTTTGATTGGTCAAGTTACTTGTCAGTCAAGTCAAATATTACTTTGCTTGTGCGGAGCGCTGATCATAGCCATGGGGTTTTACCTGGTGGCGTTGTCATGGAGTAAAAACCGAGAACACAATAAAAGTTACCACGGGTGTCTTAACGGTCGCAGTAATATGAAATCATCCCAAATTATTTTTGCGAATGCTGGTTAAACCCGGGGAAAGGGACCGGAGCTGAATGGGAATCAAGATAGTCTGCAATAACAACACCTAAATAATCGCCAGCTTCTTAAGTCTTTGTCTTTCAAGCAGAGTCTTCCGATCTCGACTCTGATTAGGAATTGATGGACCAAATAGCAACCATTAATAACCCTAATCGGTAATGTTCAAACGGGCTATTAATCATCAATCAAAACTAGGGGCTATTTTGCGTAGTTGCTACTTGTCACTTCTTAAACACGCATAGCTAAAACTGTTGTCTTGGCCCCTAGGATCTATTTTTTATGTAACTTTTGTGAAAAAATATTTGAAAATCTCCTTGCATTTTTAATAATCTTTTAGGAACGACATGATGCTAGACCTACACCATAAGGACCAGGTCGTCAAGGCTCTAAACCTAACGGTAGCACTTAACTAGGCCCCTTATGCGGGTGTAGAACAGAACCGTATTTTGTTGTCTCGCCTTTCTTAAACTCATATACCTCATGTGATCGTGGATATCCAGTGTGAACCCGATAATTTCTTAACCAGCTAACTTTAAACTAGCTATATAATCCCTCTTATAGTGGACAAAGTGCAGAGTGGTCAAGTTAAAACTTTCATGAGATCGTGTTCCTCAGCACTTACTCAAATCTACTCGCTCATGTTGAGCATAGTCTTGTAGAAACTATAGCAGCATAAAGCAAACCCGAAGCGAGATTATTCTTAATGACACAAGTTATGCTACACTTTCCTTGAAATATTATTGGCCAGTATCCGACGTAGGAACAGTAGCATTTATGCTCTGCTAGCCGGAAAATAATTGCAAGTTTTATTAAATACCGCAAGCATACAAATCACCAAAGCTGCGAAATCATGACTGGTGGTTTCAAATGTTTAATTTAGGCAGCAAATGAAATAATATAGCTTTCGAACGCAGTTGCTCTTACATTAAGTTAGTGATACATTTCAGGCGTTTCAATCTGTTAGAGTGGAAAACTCGCGCTAATTTACATAACCCATGTGTTAAATAACGAAAGACAAGAAGCACAAATGCTCAGATATTCATCAAAATACAGAAGTCGCGTGTTAAGGTGTTAGGAACTAATACCACTATACTCAGTGGATAGTACATTAACCAATAGTGTATACTACGTTGGCTCATCGCTTTCGGCAATGCGTCGCATTATGGAATTCGTCTTGATTGGTTAGGTAGTATACAGTTATTTATTTACCTTACCCAAGACTTCGTCTTGCAGGTAGACTGTGCCAAGACAAGAGAGCGCGGCGCTCTCCATCCCGAGATTTCGGCCGATCTGGATCTCATTACTCATCTAGACAGCCCAAAGAGGAAATAATAACCTAAAGTATTTTGTGGGGTATCAGCTCAAACACCCATACGCATACGCTTAGAAATATCATACCGTCGAGGAGGGGCGTACTATGTATGAGGCAGTGAAATGGATAATTCTTGCTTTGTAATCTAGAGCGGTCCAAGACACATGTCGATATCTAAATACCAACAGCGGCGTATAAACGTGTGATTATAAAAATGAGGCGTGTGAAGCTGCGACGAATCTGTCGCTTTTCAATTAAAATTGCAACATTTTCCTCACCACATCCTGCTCTGAAGTAAAAGTTCACATCCAAAAATCGCAACAATGACCTCTTCACTGAAACCCATCAAGGTGTACGGTAAGGGTGGCCCTAACCCTCCCAAGGTGATCATGATCCTAGAGGAGCTCGGCCTGCCTTACAAAGTGGAAGAGATTGCATTCACGGACGTCAAAGAGCCTGAATTCCTCGCCATCAACCCCAATGGGCGCATGCCGGCAATATATGACCCCAACACTGACCTGACGCTGTGGGAGTCCGGCGCCATCGTTGAGTATCTCGTGGAGTCTTACGACAAAGACAACAAGATCAGTTTCCCTAAGGGTTCGAATGAGGCCTATCTCACGAAGCAATGGTTGTATTACCAAACGACCGGCCAGGGCCCTTACTTTGGACAGGCAGTCGTGAGTGAATTAAGGTCCATCCCCGTACGTAGAGGGACTGTTTTGCTAACTGATTGTGATTATCAAAGTGGTTCACGATATACCACCCCGAGAAGGTCCAGAGCGCCGTCGACCGCTACGTCAAGGAGATCTACCGTGTCACCGGCGTAGTTGAGGGCCATCTCGCACAGCAGAAGGCCAAGGCTGGCGCTAGCGATGGACCTTGGCTAGTAGGGGGTAAGGTCACTTTTGCGGATATCGCCTGGTATATGTGGTCAGCCAAGATTGGAAGCATCGTTTCGGGTAAGTCATGATGGAGGAGTCGTTGTCTTCCTCTTCAGTTTCGTCTTCTCTCAAAAAAGCTTTCTGACTTTTTATATTGAAGGTATTTCCTATGACGAATACCCGAACTTCAAGGATTGGCTAGAGAGAGTGGGATCACGCGCGTCTGTCAAGCATGCGGAGGCGCTGGCCAACAGTGCGTAAGTATCGTCATGAGGCCAAAGACATCGATATACCAATGGTACCTAGTAAAAGACTCCAACTGGTACAACGAGATTATGTGGCCTGTCATGGTGTGCTTGGGCTATAGGGGTCATTAAGACCCGTAGATTGAGTCAGTTGACCTGACAAAGTCAATTGTACGGCTAAAAAGGAACATTTTTAGAAGCCATTCTAGAGTGTTAGACTCTTTGTGTATAAATATGCGGCTTCAATCCGGTGTTTTACGCGTTGTCGCAGCGATTATTAGAATTCGGCCGTAGGATTCCGTGTTATGTGTTTATCTGCAGACTTGGGAAGGAGAACAAAAAGATGTCGATAGGGTCCGTACCCTTATATCTGCACCTTGGAGTTGCTATATTGTAGAGTTAATATGTGGAGTCCCAGTCTCAAGAGCTCAAGGGCTTTGGAGCGGTGGCCATGAGCTTTTCTTGGCATAACAAGGCGGAAGGCTATAGCGAAAGGCGTGAGGTTAGCTAGCAGGCCAGAAATTGGGTGTCTCTGTCGGCTATCATCACTACTTTCGTCGTTTTATATAGCCATGCGGGCTCAGACCAGGGCGACTGGCCACTAAATGGTTACTTACATGGGACTTATTAGCGGCACACCATTATCCATACTCGTGCGAGCTGGTTCGAGTGGTACATACGTCTCCTCTGGAAGTGCAATGCATATAATTGTTTACGATTAAAGATTACTAATAGTGAGATATTTGTGCTGAAGATGATCTTGCAATTGTGATGAGCTCTTTGTAAGCTCGGTGCATAAGCTTACCGATTTATAATCAGGTACCCGCTAGGTAGTGTCGTCTTGGTTTGCTGTGTGACGTTGAAAGCACGTCAACTGAAGAATTATTAATAATGCTTTGACTATATAAATCATGAACAGACCGTCGTGGTGTTTGCGGTGAAGAATTAATTTAGTTTTACGTACTGTATCCTTCAAGTTTTCTTGGTGATAGTGTAAAGACCCATACATATCGCGTCTCGGAAAGATGAAGAGAGTCGCCATTTCGATCTTGTTAGTGCCCCTGGCCAGCGCTAACAACTTAAACTTTCCTTTTCCCTACGATGCGGTTACGCCCGTTCCGTTCCAAGCTTCAGTTGACCCCAAATACATTGAAGAAACACGGGTGAAAGCGAGCCTTTATCGACCATCTGATGATTTCTTGGATGGAGCCATTAGCAATGCAGGATGGATCGAAGGCCCTCCTCGAGCCAACATGACGGCCCTTGCGAAGTACTGGAGCAACGACTACAACTGGGCCAGAACACAAGATGAGATCAACCGCAACTTCTCCCACTTTGCCGTGAATATCCCAAGTGCTGGAGATTACAACCATTCCGTTCCGTTGCATTTTGTTCACGAACAATCTGAAGCTGATAATGCGATTCCGCTGCTGCTTATCCACGGGTGGCCATCTACCCATCAAGAGTGGGCGAAGGTCATCGCTCCGCTACAGTCGCCAGCCAACTCAAGCACCCAGGCTTTCCACGTTGTGGCCCCGGATCTACCAGGTTTTGGATTCAGTCCAGCCTCGACTTATTCGGGCTTGAACGCACCTGAGATGGGTGCTGCCTTGAATCAGCTCATGAGTGGCCTCGGATATGAAAAATACGGCATCGTCTGCACTGACCTAGGCTGGTTCGTCGGCCTATTCATGGCTAATCAGATTCCTGATAATGTCATTGGTCTCTTTTCCGACTTCTGGTTGATCGAACCGAATGCTACCGACCTCGAGCGACGTGCTCAGAATCAGACTACTGTGGAAGAGACTCTGTTTATTGATTCAATAGAAGATTGGCTCAATAACCATTTCGCCTATTCATCCACCCACATTCAAACTCCCTTAGCAATAGGACAAGCCATGACTGACACGCCAGTGGGCTACGCGGGCTGGATCTGGAACCTCGTCCACCAGATCTACGACGGATATGAGTACGGATTTGACGAACTCATCACTAATACGCTATTACTGTCAATACAAGGCGCATGGAAGACCATAAGGACATACAAAGAAACCATACCGGTAAGAGGGCTGCCAACATGCATCTGTGGACTATAATCTACATGTCTTGTGACTATTACTAACAATATTTTCCTCGCCTACAATAGCTCGAATCCGAGTTAACATACGTCAATGTTCCAACTGGCGCTAGCGTTTGGGGTTTCACTAACGGTCCGATCAAATCACTTAGTTACGCCCAGTTAACTGTGAGCCAATCCCCTTTAATTATACTTTACGTAAACAAAAGCTTATAACTCCCAATATTAGCCTCGTTCGTGGATCGAGCGCATGGCCAACTTGACTTTCTACTCTAGGCATGAGCATGGCGGTCATTTCCCAGCTCAGACTGAGCCAGAGCTCTGGACTGCAGACGTACAGGATTTCTTTGGGATATTGGCCAACTAAGAAGCTGGTTACTATTTTATATGAAAATAAGTCAAACTTTATCAGGCTGAGGGTGCTCTTTGATATCCAGTAATAGGCCAACTTCTTTGCAAGGATGTTGCTCTAGCATAATTACCCCTTGGGATCTTGTCTCACTCTCAGAAATTAATTCTGATCCGTTAAAATATTAGCTTTATTAATAAAAAATCTTGTTACGACGAATTTTCTTGTAAGTTCATGACAGCTAAGCTTCACTACGTTCCAATATAGGTGATCAGACGTTTGGGTGTAATAGTATCAAATAATGTTAGAGCATCAAACATAAATTTCAAAGGCCTACTTTGTATACTTTATAGATCAACACTGCGCTGCCGCCAAATAGCATATAAATCGGAGTCA
The DNA here is from genome assembly GCA_022495085.1 of Xylaria sp. FL1042. Classification (NCBI taxonomy): domain Eukaryota; kingdom Fungi; phylum Ascomycota; class Sordariomycetes; order Xylariales; family Xylariaceae; genus Xylaria; species Xylaria sp. FL1042. Next base: position 26,664 of record MU380376.1, read on the forward strand.
TGTCTAGAACCCATGAGATCCAACAACTGCTAGAACCACAGACGAAAGTATGGCCACCCCCACATGATATAGTTTACAGGAAGTAGATATTGGGAGGGTAGTTTCCAGCTTCGCGAGAGATGGCAAGGTTTCCGCTGCCAGCTATAACTTCATCAGGAGTATAGAGCTGCTTGGTCGCCGGGATTCCCTTATCATCGTACCAATCCGCTAGTTTCTTCTGAAGGTCTTCGTCGAGATAAGAGCTCATGAGGATATAGCCTTCGGCATTGTCCCAGTCCACTTCATTGTAACGTTCCTCCATCTTACCCAGGTACTCGTTGATAAGATCCTCGCCCGTCGCTGCAAGTTCTCCGTCGTTTCCTTCGCGAGCCGGAGGAATATGTGCCATGATCCAGTGGTTGTTGTCCCAGACTGCGACGGCAGTGCAGACGCTCAACCCGTGGGTCTCGATGACGTCTCCCCCTTTCCACTCACCAGAGCCGATGGCGTTCATGGGAATGTCGGCGCGAGCCTTAACTGAATCGCCATTGAGTTCGATATCGGGGCAAGATGTGCACTGTGTCTTATCGTCGATATCGCACTCAAAGTCACGCGCAAATAGTTTACGAAGCTGAGTGGCCGCGTTTCGAGACTCTAGCGCAGGGCTATGTATGACAATATGTCAGTCTTCCTCGATACTGGGGTAATATCATAAGGGGCATAATCACTGAGTCTCACCTGGTCTGGGGTAGGGCGAGGCCTTGGCTCAGGCCGACCGCCGAAGAAAGCAACAACGAAACTTGTGAGAAGCGCATTTTGGCAATTGAAGTGTGAGGATATGCGTCTAAATGATGTAGCCAAGTCAGGTAGCTGTATCAACGATGTAGAGTCTTCTTATCTGGTAAAGACAGATATAAATGTAGGCTGATAAGCAGTGGATGGACTGGGAACGTGTAAAAACCGGTTGGATGTCGTTTTGAATGATAATAGTGACAGTAAATCGAGGAGATGAAGATGATACTTATACTACGGCTCGGAGATGATCATATCAGTCAAGCTGATGACTATCAAGGGACGTGATACTTCTTCGAAGCTACTGACACTTGGCCATGTCGATCAGCGTATTCAATCATGGGTGTGGCGATATCTGATATGTGATACTCCGGCTTGAAGTTCTAAGAATAATCACAGCAGGTTAAAGATATCACCACTTCCTTACAAATGTTGCTTTTACATTCAACCGAGTGTATCATGCCCCAAAACCAGTGTTTTCTTGTCCTCTAAGCTGACAGATTCCTCCACTACACCTAGTCTTACGCTTCAGGCAAGGATAACTCGTGAGTGATGAGCACTGTGATGAGTAAAGAATATCTCCGAAGTTATACGGAGTTTATCATTGTTGGGTGCGATGGAAGATGGATCGTTGAGTATGACGCTGCCAAGTCGGCGTAGTTGGCAGCAGCATTGTTCTGTACATAATTGTAACTCGATACTTAAATATGTAAAACTCTATAATCCTTCAGCCTCCTGCCAAGAGCCTCAAATAGATCGGTCTTACGCGGGGTCGATCTTTGCATGCCTAAGGCTAGATTAGATTGATCGACGGATTCTTACATACTCAGTAGCCCTAATAATTACATCATTTACATCCTTTTATAATTATCTAGTTAAGAGGTCGCGAAAATACGCCGTATCTCTGTACTAAAGTCTAGTATTTCTATTATTATTATGCCTTAACCAAATTCCAATTAAATAAGATTCACATTGAGGTACGACTAGTTACACACCTTATTTAATGATATTTGGTTACCCTGCGCCTTCGCACCTTTAAATCTAACGGCTTCATATTCGCTGTGATGCAAATTAGATATACAACGTCTTCTGCTTCGTATTATCACATCATATTCACTTCCAGGGTGCATGTGCTCTTTTCCTAGGTATTACCATGGATCTTACACAACTCGGCTCAAGCTCCTCAGATCCTACCTGGGAAGAACCTCGGTTCGATTCCCTACATACTATTCGGCCATTTTCTACCAACCAATCAAGTCGTCTAGATGACAGCGACATTAGTGAGCGAGCAAAAGCTTTGGATAGCATTAGTATGGAGTTCCAGACACTCATAGCGAAGAATGCTCCTCTGACTGAGGTTAAGAACTTCACCAGACAATGGGAGGTCACCTCATCATCGAGGACTGAGCCCGCCATGCAGCCTAATGTTCTCGCCTGGTTCAATGATACGAATGCCCTCCGACTAGCCTGTGCAAACAACAACCCAGACATTGTTCGCTTCCTTCTTAAAATAGGGCTGTCAATTTCCCCTTCAGCCGTTGTACATGCCGCCTCGAAGTTGAGAGAAACCAAGGATACCACTGTACTAGAGCTGCTGCTTGATTTCGGATGGGATATCAATGAGCCGCTCGGAGAGACGAGGCCGCCGCTGATAAGGTAAGCTTCAACCACTTTTCAAGGGACCAGAAACCTTTGTCTGGTATTCCAACATAGCGAAACTGACGAGCTGAATAGTTTGGTGTTGGACATCCCCGACCTTGTTCCTTGGTGTCTCAGTAGGGGTGCGGACCCCGGTTTATCTAGCCCTTCAGGATTATCAATCATTGACTATGCGGCTAGTGTTGCCTCGATCGATACAATGAAAATATTGATAGAGCGGACGGGTACTGTTCTAGACGGTGCCCCTATAGCACGTGCATCATACTCCCATGCTCTCGGTAGCAGACCTGATCGCGTGGAAGTGGCCCGATTCCTACTGGATCAAGGCTATCCGGTTGATGCCCTTTACAAAACCCATAAAGAATCTTCGGACTATGCGTGCGAAGATATGATGATTGGGTCGCAGAACGCGCTCCATTTTGCCATTTGGAGCGGGAAAGAGGACATGGCGCGGCTTTTGCTGGAAAGAGGCGCGGACAAGACTCTGCCAACGCAGTCTATTATGAAGACAGAAGGGAAGACACTTTCACCGTTGGAGCTGGCGACCAAATTCGGGCATACGGGTATTGTAGCGCTGTTGCAAGATACAAATTAAGTTGTTAGTAACTGAAGCAATATGTGGCAGTCCGGTATTAGAGACGTTCAGTTTAGGATGTCGATGTTTTGTATCATTACTAGGCCAAGAGAAAATGTGTTAATTACCATGACTATTACCAAAGTTAGTACGTGTTGATTGCCTCTTTCCCACATTGGTAAATTAGTAGGCTTCAAGGATCGTCTTTATGTCATTCTAATACTAGAAGATCAATAATCGAAAGCAACGATATTCACAGATGGAGAATGGTTTAATGAAAAACTGCAGACATTAGTTATTGGTAGAAAGATGGATGGGGAGCTGTATTGAAGTCGAGTGAGTAGTGTGAGTGTGGCAAAAAGGGGTTAGCTCAGCTTATACTCCATATGGACATAAGAGCTAAGGCTTCAAGAGATATAATAAAACAGAACCATTGCAGTAATTTTCATGAATTGAATGATTGCTTTTGCTTTGGTCAAGGGGTTCCTCAATTGCGTAGCTGCCTAGATCTTCTAGAATAGAAGCCTATTGCGCGCACTCCCATATGACTCACCTCAGTACTTCAAACGATCTCATAGTTTGCGGATAGTATCACAAGTGTTGAATACTACCTTCTTGAGGATTCACTATCACACCTATTCGTCAGACCGACCCATCCACTTGAACCCGAAATAAGACAGTAGGTTAGACAATGCTACTTTAGAAAGAACTGTCGTGTCGCCTTCTTATCAATACCATCGTGGCTATTCTCAGGTTTAATGACCCCTCAAAGCTCAGAAAGAATTGGTATCATGAGGAATTGTCTCGTAAAGAGTGAATGGATGACATGATTCATTTCTTAATATTGGCGGGTGACTAAGCACATATTTTAAGAAGCCTACACTTCCAACATGTATAATCCTTAACGAATTGTTCGTAACAAACGGTCCCGTTCGTGATACAAGCTCATTGGCCTATGTACAACCTGTCAAACGATGATATGTATGACAGATGGTCCGCGAGCTGTTCACAGGATGCCTAGTCTAGGCTGAAACGGGCTAAATCAACTATACTTAGAATGTGATAAGTCAGATCGGGACGATCTACGGTCCCGACTCAGCCCCAAATCTCTTATCAGACCTAGAATAATTATCCCAACCTAAACCGCTTTCCTTAAGGAATTAGGTAAAGACCATGCAGGACTACGCTTCTGCCTTGTGTTTGTGACTGGTCGGTCTCTGCCTTGGGTCTGCCTTGTGATCCCACAGCAGGTCTGGCCATCACTGATAGGCAGATTAAACTACGGATCCCGGCATATGATCTGATCAACCAACTAGCTGACAACGATGGTGGTTTAGCGGTCTGTGATTTAGAGGAAGAAAGCGGGTTAGCGCGAAGAAGCCTAACATCTACTCGGTGGCCGAGACTTAACTGGTAACCCTTTAATGAGATGGATGGTTAGATACAAATAGCTTCACCTGTACCTATAGGTGGTAGGGTTTGTTTCCCTTCCATTTTTTCTCTATTCACATCTCCATTCCCCTGTACTCGACTACGCTTTGTGGGATCCCTCTAGCTCTGGAGTATTAGCTTGTACACTGTTGACTTGCCTTCTGTCACGTTGCCTCTACCCATCTTCGCTTCAGTTGCAATCATGTTGGGACAGCCCAAGTCAGCCCTTGAACGCTCCAACTCCATCGACAGTTTCGAGGAGGTCAATACCAAGATTATCAAGGCTTCTGACCCAGAGTCCAATGGCGTCCTCAGAATCGACGGCAAAGTTCCGCCGGTTCTTCACGTCCTAAAGTACATCGGTTGGAATGATGCCGTTGTGGAATGCCGTCAGAGTCTCACACCGTTCAAGCATATTCCCCAGATACAGGACAAAGATGGGCCCAGTGATGTTCAGATCGGCGAGTATGGCGAAGGGGATGACGATAAACCTGTCCTTGATATTATCTACAAGGTTAGCAAGCCCGGCAATAACTATAGACGGCGAGATCGTGGGAATCCCAATGAGCGGCCTATCACTGCTGCTTTCGACATGAACGATTACCGTTACGATGACTGCGACTCCGACGATGAAGGCCAGGCTGCCGCTACATCAGCCGCTAAGCCTATCGTTACGATGAACATACACTCCGAATACCTCATTCATGCTCTGCAGGCCGTCATCAGCTATTATCCGCGCGTACACCTTCAGGATACTCCGGTTAGCATCCCGGCCCCCTATCGCCTCCTTTATCTCCACCGCGCCGAGCTGGCTCACTATCGCGACAACCAGCCCAGGTGTCATAGCCCGGAGCACGCCGAAAAGACAGCTTCTCACATCGATGTCTTGCTCAATTTTCTCGCGGAGAATATGGGCGACTCTCTGGCAAAGGAGGAGGTCCTGCACAAGATGGACCACCCCGCTGCCACCTTCGATCTTTTCTGGCTACTGTTGAAGCCTGGCCAGATCATCTATGCCAGGCGCTATGGCCTCTGGACCCCATATGTCATCAGCAGCGTTAAAGCCGGCACAAGCAATACTTTTCATCCATATAAGGTCGACTGTTGGTACCTGGAAAGCAATGGTGTCGTCGTCAAGCGCTACATGGAGACCTTCCGAGTCCAACCCTGGACCGGTGAGCAGCCCATTAGCAGCCTGCCCGTTATTCCGGAGGCCTTTTGGGTTGAGGACAAGGCTGCACAGGGTGGGAAGACCATGAGGGAGAAGTGCATCGAAGAAGGCCGGCTGTATTGGGAGCTCCTCAAGAAGCCGACCTACATGGAATACGACGGGCAGCTCGTTAATCCCTCGTCTGGAAATGGCCAGTGCGCGGGACCTGTGGGACTGCTACGCGGACGTGTCATATGCGACCCTGTCGGCTTCGACCGCTTCTACACTTCATCGCCAGATCTGAACAATAACCGGCCGAGTCTCAATTCATCACGACAGGGTTCGCCAATGGCGCCTCCATTAGACCATCTCCCGCGCAGTCTGCCTCGCTGTGGCTGCGATGCATGCGAGAAGACCCGTGATCCTACTAAAGGCAACGATGGCCCTTATGCTGAATTTAGAGATCTCAATGCGACCTACGACTCTCCCCCCAAAAGCGAAGTGTTCTACTATGTCCTGACTAACATCATCCCTGCGTTCATCCCGAACCGTCGTCGCTGGGCATGTGTAAATCTTGGCTTTTTGAAGCCAGTCAAGCCCAATAGAGACGCTTTCAAGGAGTTGGTGCTTGACGATGAGATCAAAATGACGGTCAAGGCCTTGATCGGCAAGCTCGCTGCTGAAGTAGATGGTGCACTCCTCCCCTGGAACACGGACTTCGTGCAGAACAAGGGCGAGGGGCGTATCTTCCTGCTGCACGGCACTCCCGGTGTCGGCAAGACGTCGACGGCCGAGTGTATTGCCGAATCGACAAATCGACCGCTTATCGCCATTACCAGTGGCGACCTGGGCGTCGACGCATACCGTGTCGAGGAAAACTTGAAGTACTTCTTGGAGCTCGGGCAACGCTATGGGGCGCTGCTACTGCTCGACGAGGCCGACGTGTACCTCGAGCGTCGCCGTTCCAAGGACATTGCCCGCAACGGACTCGTGAGCACATTCTTGCGTGCGCTCGAGTACTACCGTGGCGTCCTCTTCCTCACGACCAACCGCGTCCAAGCCTTTGACGGCGCCTTCTTGAGCCGCATCCACGTGGCGCTGCACTACAAGAACCTGCGCGACGAGGATCGCGAGCGCATCTGGGCGAATACGTTCGAACGCCTAGAGCGCGAGTCGAACGGCAACGTCCGCATATCGACGGCCGCTCGAAACCTGCTCCTGGGCAGCACAGGTACAAGCGCAAGCATAACCGGCGGCAGCAGCAATGCGGGCAGCCGGGTCCGATCGCTCAAGTGGAACGGTCGCGAGATACGCAATGCCATGCAGATGATGTTGGCCATGGCCGAGTCTGAAGCGCGCGAGGAGGGCAGCAATGTGGTGACGGTGAGCCAGAAGCATGTCTCGGCCATGGTCAACCTGAGCGGAGACTTCCGCGATTACCTGAAGAAGACGACGCCGGTTGAAGGCATTCTGGATGTAGAGGTTGAAGGCGACTGCGACTCCGACTCCGACTGAGGATGAAAAGGAGAATGTGTAGCCGGGAATTTGTGTTTCGATGGATTGGATAACACTTGTAGTGGATGATTATTATGTCTCCATGTCCAGCACGCAAACAATAACATACCTGTTACAATTATTTAAACAGCTCTAGGAAGCTTCGTGATTGCCTAATACATGTAACCCGTGAAATACAGCAGAGGTTACGAAGTACTTACTTCTAGGTCGAGGTACTTACTACTAAGTACTTAGTAGGTAAGTACCTAGGTACTTACTTAAGAATCTACAGGGTAGCCCGAGACACATAAGGAGGCACGCCCCGTGTCTAGGTTGCAGCCTTAGCCTTACAGGCAGCGGCCCCCCACGAGCTTGAGCCACATGTTAACCCTGGTCCATATTACCCCTGTAGGTTACTAGCCCATACAGTACTAGCTTCTATCTGTGCACCTACTTATACTACATATGTAGGTACGTACTAAGTAGTGTAATCTGCTGTAACTTGTCGCAGGTTCAACTGCGTTGTAGTAGCATCGTGTTGATTTATGTCCCACTCATGACCCAAAAGCCATGATCCACACCATTTTCCCTAAACCACCGTGACCAGCCCAAACGTATGTCTAGGTGTGATATATGTACTCCAATTTTCGTCAAAGAATAGGATAGGATAGGGTAGGATACCGATTCATGACCCCGACGTTGCATCTTTTTCTCCGTCCTCGTCATCTGTCATCTATCGCCCATCATCCACCATTCCGCAGCTACACATAGCCTCCTATCCCTCCTCTTCCCGCGACGCCGGTCTCGCCCGCCAAGCCGCCCTGATCGAGTTCGACCGTAGAGGGGGGAGTCTTCGCGACGACGACGTTGAGCTTGACGAGTATCCCGCGACAGCCTCGCGCGCACAGCGGCAGAGAGCCAAGAGGGCCCTGAAGCAGACGTGGCTCGACGAGCAAGACGAGATGAAGTTCTCCCACAGCATCCAGTTCAATGCTGTTCCGGACTGGAGCAGCCATTATATTGCCTACAGCAACCTCAAGAAGCTGTCAGTCCTCCCCTCTCTTGTCCCCTCTCTTGTCCCCTCTCTTCTCTTATCCTCAAGCACTGACACTAAGTCTCCAAACAGCATCTATCAGCTCGAGAAGTCGATACATCAGCCCGGTGTCGCCGACGTTGAGACGAGACCCCTCCTCCGAGATGAAGATCCCGAAACTGTCTTCTCGAGAGCCCTGGATGTTGAGCTAGAGAAGATCTCTTCCTTCTTTGGCGTCAAAGAGAGGGAACTACTCGACGAGGTGGATGAACTACTCCGAGACATCGATTTCTTTGACGACAGTGGAGAGGACGGACAACGTGACCCTCAACCATCCGCCTTGCTCCATTCCAGCACCGACCAGGTTCACCGCACGGCTGGCCCGAGGAGTAGCCGCAGCGCTCACAGCACGCGCTCCACCGACGATGACGTCGAGGACAGTGACGATGACGACGGCGACGAGACATCAGCACTAAACAAGAACCGCCGCTCCAGCCTCGGCAGCGCCTACGGACGGCGCCGGGCCGTCACCAACATCCGTCCTGCCACGGATATGACCGCCTCTACCGAGCTCACCAAGTCGATGCGCAGGCACAGTGTAGGCTTCGACGACTATGCCGAGACGGCCCAATTGTTCTCAGATGGCATCATGCTCAAGAAGCGCATCATCTGCCTTTATGTTCAGCTGTGTGAGCTCAAATCCTATGTGCAACTCAACAGGACCGGTTTCAATAAGATCCTCAAGAAGTTTGACAAGATTATCGACAGAGAGCTCCGGCCTAGGTATATGAAAACCTCTGTCGAATCGTCCTATCCCTTTCTACGCGACACGATGAACGAGCTGGAAGGGAACATCGAGAAAATGGAAAAGGCATATGCCAAAATCGTAACCCAAGGAGACGAATCTCTTGCCAAGAAGGACCTGCGATCACATCTGAGAGAGCACGTCGTATGGGAGAGAAATACAGTCTGGCGAGATCTGATCGGCATGGAGCGACGCGCCGAAGCAGCCAGCTTTGGGAAAGGTCTCGTCGGCGCCTCAAACGATGGCATGAAAGTTAGACTACAAGGGGACGATGTCCCCGCCGTGTCGACCAAAGAGATCGTTACACCCATTGGCCGCTTCACCTGTCCAGCCTGGCTGTTCGGTTCATCTACGTTGACTATACTAGGCATCATTGTTATATTCTTGGTTTTCTTGTTTGTCCCCATCATAGAAAAACCTGAGCAACAGGCCTGCTTGGCCATGCTCATTTTTGTTAGTTTGCTGTGGGCCACCGAGGTAAGCTCTGCCCTTTCGTGTGATGTATGATGAAATTGACCTCATCATCACAGGCTATACCCCTTTTTGTAACGTCGCTGCTCGTTCCCTTCCTCTGCGTTGTTCTTAGGGTGGTCCGATCCGACGACGCGCCACATCAGCGACTGATGTCAAAAGAGGCAACGAACTACATCCTTTCGGCCATGTGGACGCCTGTCATCATGCTACTGCTGGGTGGGTTCACCGTTGCCGCAGCCTTGTCCAAGTGTAAGATTGATAAGCGCATCGCTACATTTGTCTTGAGCAAGGCGGGTACGCGACCGCGGACTGTGCTCATTGCCAACATGTTTGTCGCTGCATTTGCTAGCATGCTCGTAAGCAATGTTGCTGCACCGGTTCTATGCTTTAGCATTATCGAGGTAAGTGGTGTGATCAACCCTGTCATGGTGAGTCGGCACTGACGCCTCGTGGTAGCCGATGCTGCGCAATCTACCCTACGGCTCGAATATGTCCAAAGCTGTCATCATGGGTATAGCCCTTGCCTCTAATATTGGCGGTATGCTGTCACCCATCGCGTCGCCGCAGAATGTAGTAGCTTTGGGCATAATGCAACCCCCACCGACATGGGGTCAATGGCTCTTCATCGTCATCCCAGTCGGCATCGTTTCTCTCTTCCTGATATGGATTTTGCTGCTGCTCACGTTTAATCCCGGGAAAGGCACGGTAATTATTCCGATCCGTTCGGTCAGAGAGGAGTTTACGGGCTTGCAGTGGTTTGTCTCTATCGTCTGCTTAGCCACTATCGGCCTCTGGTGTGCGAGCCATGCGCTTGAGTCTACGTTCGGTCATATGGGTGTCATTGCAATTTTGCCCATGGTCATCTTCTTCGGTGTTGGAATCCTTACCAAGGAAGACTTCAACAACTTTCCCTGGACCATCATCATCCTGGCTGCTGGTGGTCTCTCGCTAGGCAAGGCGGTCGAGTCCTCGGGCCTGCTTCACACGGTAGCGGCCAAGATCTCAAATGAGGTGCAAGAGCTAGATCTCTATGTAGTTCTCCTCATCTTCTCGAGCTTGGCACTTGTGATCGCCACGTTCATCAGCCACACGGTAGCAGCGCTCATCCTCTTACCGCTCGTCTACGACATTGGAAAGGCGATGGAGGAGCCGCGCCCGAATTTACTGGTCATGGCGACGACGCTCATGTGCAGCGCGGCCATGGGCCTTCCGACCAGCGGGTTCCCCAATATGAGTGAGTGTTTCTTGGTGGTGTCTTCAATATCCGCGCAAAGGCTAATCGTGAACAGCTGCCATCATGAAGGAAGATGCGACGGGCGAGCGATATCTCTCGGTGAAACATTTCATCAGTCGTGGCATTCCCAGCAGTATAATCGCTCTCTGCGTTGTTGTCACGATTGGATATGGTGCGATGAGTGTAGTTGGGATGTAGACACGGACTTATGCAGGACCCTATCTAGTAGGATTGGGAATTCGACTTATTGGGTAACAGCACCTATACACATTTTATACAATCATAACCCCATGAGAGTATACACCCATGTACCCATATATGTAGGTGTAGACATAGGCGTTGCACTGGTGAATGCCATTGTCAATATCACATTTGCATGTATCCGCCATTGCCATTACTCTATTTCCTCCCCAAGATAATTACCATTCCAGTGACTCACCGAGACTGAAAGAGAGCCGTTTTAACTATTAAGTCATTTTAGAATTGTCGAGGCGCTGTAGTTGGCTCTGATCTGCCCATACTTCTACGTTGTCGATTTTCAGCTTCTGTCTTTGCATAATCACGGGAGCGGAATGGCAGAAACAAGAGCCTAGAGGCCACAAAAGGCTTTGATATAGCTCTTGCAATAGCAGTACAAAAGGTACCTAAGAATTCTGCTTAGTTGCTAGAGTATATGAGCATATTAGTTTTGTAAGACTGACTTGGGCGTTTCTATTTCGTGGAGATTGATAGCTATCTCCATGTAGCTTCAGTTGGCACTCTCAAGTATCTATGTCTAGAACCTACCTAGGTACCTATATGTAGTGACGTAACAGCTGTTAGTTGATAGCAGCGCAGTACTTACCTTACTTCGGTTGCTTGCGGAGAAAAGTGGACTAGTGTAGAGCTTTAGGTCCAAGTAGGTACATGTACCCAGGTAGGGTACTACCTCCACACCTAAGATTACCTAACTTCGCTAGCTATCGTGTTGACCGCGTTAACCGCGTTGACCGCGTTAGTGTATAGCCTATATGGCTGTATGGTTGTATAGCTGTATGGCCGTATAGCTACAAAGACATTCGAAGGCCTCTGGGCCGCCATTCGGAGTAAAAAAGCGCTGAGCGCTAAATTTTTGTTTGGCCTATATATTTGGCAAGTATCTAAGCCAAGTCAAATATAAAAACTAGCCAAATCAGTCAAATATATCGAAATCAAGGCCCAAATCAGTCAAAATCAGTCAAAAGGGCTTTATTTGTTTTGTTTTGCTTGTGCGGAACGCTGCTTAGACCAATACCTCGGCAGAAGTCGCAACGCGGGACCCGGATACGTAAGCGAAGCAAGAAAGCAAAGTCTAAACATATTTTTCGAAAGGCACCACTGGCAGATAGAAGCTCGGCTCTCACCACCTTCGTTTCAGCTCCTCCTAGTCTCGAGCCACACAAAACCAACTATTAAAAACTATTATAGGATAATCGAATAATGACGATTTTTATCCGACAAAACAGAGAGTGGGAAGAGATCAAAGAGTGTCGACGTAGTTCGGTTATTAAAGCTATAACAAAAGTACGACGTGAAAATTCAGGACAAGAATAGTTTTTATTTAATATAAAAGGCTAAGGTATTTCTTTAAAAGACTGCCCTTCCTACGAAGACAATTTTATATATCTTAATACAGATGCAAGTGGCTTTCCAGCGGAGGTAATCTTATAGGTACTTAGTTATGCTTTGAAAAGTTGTTAAAATAATAAAGATTCGAAGTTCAAGTGCTAACCAATGTTCCGGTTTAGCTTTATCTAGTATATCTACCAAGATAGTAGTATCTTGAATTTGTTATCTGACATGCCGGATGCCCCCTGGTGATAAATAAAAACATATATATATATTACTCGGGTATAATATTGGAACCAGTAAAATACGACATAAGATTAGTAACAGTAACAGCTAAGTTGCGCACACTAGTCGCATTTGGTAGTTTGGGAAAGCTCTCGAATGAATTATTAGGATCAGCTTGAGTTTATCTGGCGTTCGTGCTGCATTCTCTGTACCGTGGAACGTTTACCCTGCCCATGACGTTGTATTATCCTGCGGTGTATAATGAAACCTCGAACGAAATCTGTTGTCCAAAACCACTTACTAGAGTCATATTGGCGCGTAGCACGCCAACCCTTGGTAAATGGTGAGCAAATGTCGTTGTAGTCGACAAGTCTTCCTCCGTGCCAATTATCGGGTTTATATCCTTCCAAACAAAACCCCACCGCATAAAAGAAGTCAAGATGTAATTGGCCGATACCGAGATCCTGTGTTGCTCCAGGAACAAACTCAAAAACGATTGCCCAATGTCAGGCTACGCTACCATCTACCTCATACCATACGGGATGATCAAGTAGAGGAAGCTGGTTTCGCCGTATTTGCATCCATCCATAGCATGTAGGTAACGGCGGAAATGGCGGCGGATCTGATAAATCTTGGTGTGCTGATGATTTTTGTCGGCCTTCGTCACTAAATAAATAGAAATTGTGGACAGCATCCTCGTATGTTTTAGGACCTTTTCGAATTTTAACTTCCGGATTGGTAGACATAACCCATTTGATTTTTTCAGTCAGCGCGATAGTACGAGATTCGTCTTCGAAAGGCCATCCGACAGCCCGGAATCCTCCCCGAGGAAGTGGTATTGGGTTCGGTCGCAAAGAACGCCAGAACTAGACAGAGCGTTAGAATGTTAAGGTAGTTACTGCTAGCATAGATATACGTACAACTTTTACTGCAACAGGATCACCGTTTCCAATGCTGGCTTTGTATACGATACCTTCTCGCCCGTGACCTAGGTATTCAAGCCATTCGATTTGCTTCCCGTGTCCGGGAAATTGACGTAATTTAGCATGTTTGAAGGCATGCCAAGTAGTTAGTGCAGGGCCATCGAGAATATTGTCATCGACTGGAGCGTCGACGGGAGGTGAATGACTGTGCTTGTCGGTTTCGTTGTAGGCCGAACTGTTCATCCTGACGGAGCAGGATACAAGACGTGGCGAGAAGTAGATAGAAGAAGTCCAGGGACGCGTTCAATCAAGCGACTTGGGGTAGGGGAACGCCCGGTTTAAGTACTACCTAGGTATGTAGGTGCCTGGGTAGCACACTAGGGGCGTTGTAAATGCAGGGGTTCAAAATTATTGCCAGCTAGCTCCACCCGCCACAGTAGCGACTGAACTTGACACAATACGCCTTGTTGCTGGATCAAAGTTTTGGAAGTGCTTGCTCTTTCATATTAAAAGTGTGGTTTATAATATGCTACTAACTACCTGGATAAAGAGCGAGATGTATAAAGGCTAGATACATTGGAGAACGCCCCACACGTGACCACTCATGTCTATATAAGATAGCTTCACCTCCCACGAGTTGTTGGGAGGACTTAGACCTCAAGGTAATCAATAATAGAATTACTATGTACCATTCTTAACAAGTTGAACTGCTGCAGAGGTCGAGCATCGAGGATCACCCTCCTTGCCACGTCTCGATTAAAATCTAGGGAAAATAAACAGGTGGTCTTGTGCGAACTAAACCCTAGTTCTCGGGCTTGGTGTGCCAATTAATGCCAGGCTCTTTAATTATACGGATGTGTCTTTAGGTCCTTCTTATCGTCTTCTTTTAAAGAGTTCTCATCCGAGAGTTCTACAATGTTTTGCATAATAGCAAGGTAAAGAATCTTTATACTATCTAGAAAGTGTGCTGCGTGAATCCGGCTTTATATTAGACTTGTATGCATTAGAAACGATTGTTTAAACAGTAATAAAAAGTCGGCTTTTTCTTAAGATAAGCTGCTTTATAACACTTGTATATTGTTGCAACTATTTAAAGTCTTGCTGTAATATATAAATTGTCGGAATTAACTAGTCGACCTGCCGTAATAGTCTCTGCATAATCTCCTCCTTTTAAGATCATCGGTAACGTTTTTAAATATCACAACACGGGACTCCGGCGACCAAGAGCGCGAAGATGAAGAGAGACATTCTGTTCCGAATATAGGAAATAGCTGCAGTGTTATGTTGCCTGGCGAATGATCTTAAGATAACCCACCCAACAACGGCCCACCCCCCCAACGGCCCACCTTGAAGGCATCACCAATTCAGCAGCACTTTCGCATGATATATAGATTATCTTAACAACTAATTGACCTAAATTAACTAAATTAAGCTATACTAACTTAAATATATTTTTTTATTTTTTTATTGTTTTTAAAGCTTAATTTTATTAAGTTTTTATTTAAATCTAGTATAACTTATATAAATTATTGCTTTTTTATTAATTATATTATTTTTTTTGTTTAAAAAACTGCTTTAATATTAGCAAATAGCTAATTTAGCTTTAAATAAACTTTTTTTTGCTTTTTAAGCTTTAATTTTTATATTTAAGCTTTTAATTTTTTATTTTTTTTTTTAGCGCTATAATTTAGCTAAATTAATTATTAAAGCTTTTGCTAAGCTTTTAAAATAATATATAAATAATAAATATATTAATTTTTAAATATTTAATATATATTATTTTTTAAATTAAAATAAAGTTTTTTAAACTTTTTAATATAAAAATTATAGCTATACTAAAAATATTTATAAAATTAAGCGTTTTTTAACGCGAAATAAATATAGTTTAAATAGTTTTAATAATTATTTATAATATATTTTTTATTAGCTAAAAATTTAAAAGCTTTTAGCGATTATAAGAAAATATATTTATAATAAACTATTTTTTTTTAATATATTTATTTATAAAAGTTTTTTTTTTAGCTATTATAAATGTTTTAAAAAATTTTAGCTTGTTTAAAAAAGCTTAATATTATTTTATATAAATATTTAGCAAAATTTAATAATAATTTTATTTAATTAATAAAAAAAGATTTAAATTATAAAGCTAAAAAATATATAATAAATATGCTAGCAAAAAAATAAGCTAAATTTAATATAATAAACATTTTTTTATAAAAGTTATAATTATATAGCTATTATAACTATTTAAAACTAGTATATATTAATTAAAAAGGTTTTTTAGCTATATATTTAATATAAAAACCTTTTTTAACTAGTTAATTATAATTTTTTTATTTATTTAGTTTTTTAATAAATAAATAAAGTGTTAATTATAATATTTTTTATTTAATCGGTTAAAAAATTATTATTATTATATTAAACAGCTTTTAAAAATAATTAATAAAAATAGCGCGTAGTTATTAGCGCTAATAGCTTTTAAAATAATTATTTATTTAAAATTTTAAAACTTTTTATTAAAAATTAGCTTTTAATAAGCTTGCTTAATAATTATTTTATTTTTTTTAAAGCTTATTATAATTTTATATTTATTAGCGTTATAAAAATTAAAAAGCTTTATAGCTTTAACTATAAAGTTATTAAATTAGTTAAAAAAAATATTAATATTATTAAAAAAAGCGCTATTAATATATTTAAAATTAATAATATAACTTTTTAATATTTTTAAAGCAAAATTTTAAATTAAAAAATATAAGTATTAATATTTTTTAAATGTTATAAAATAGCTATTAGTTTTAAAAATATGCTTAATATATTTTTTAAATTGTTTAATTAGTAGCGTATAGTTTAATTTACTTTGCGAAAAAGCTTAGTTAGTTAATTTATTTTTTTAAGCTTTAAATAAAATTTAGCAAGCTTTATTAGCTTTTTTTTTTGTTAGAATATTTTTAAGTTGGCAGTAAAAATAGCTGCGCTTAATATTATATACTTATAATATCTCGCGGATATTTTAGCTATAATTAACTATATTAATTATATAAATAATGCATAATTAATTAGCAAGACCAACTATTTTAAAAAGCTTTAAAAAAAAGAAATCTAAAAGTATAAGTTAGTAAAAGAAAAAATACGTAGGTGTTAAGAAATTTATAGATAAAAAGAGGTGGTTGGGAAAACGCGTCGCATATTCAAGGTGGGCCGTTGGGGGGGTGGGCCGTTGTTAGGTGGGTTATCTTACTTGGATTATGACGGCGACGAGGCTTTTTCATGATCATGTCGACGATGGTAGCTAGTTCCGGACATCTGGTGTCCGTTTCTAACCACTTTAAAAATAGCACGTTGGTTTATCGCTTGTGCGGAATTAGCTTTTGGAAGTTATTTTCGAAAACATAGCAAACCGTAAGGCTGCTTAATGAGATTTAAGGTAGGGGTTTGGTCGACGGACTGGTACGATAACATGCCGCATGCATACCGGGACGCGTTCAGACCACGGACCAGTACGACATTCGAACCAGTACAGCTGTGTGCGCCGTACCAGTACGGTCTCGGACTGGTACCGTTACAATACCCGGACCGGCACGGGTCGGTACGCTGCTGGACCAGCCGGCTAGAAGCATTGCTTGGCCCCACAAAATCAGCTGTGAAATAGCTCCCTCCATCCTGCAATAGCTAGCAATATATAACACACACTGATTGTTGGCCTGTACGGTCGATTTATCATCTTTTTCAGATGTTTCGAGCTATTACCATAAACTCCGAAATATGTTCACGTGATTATCTGACAGTCAGTTGCGTCTCGCCGAATTAGGCTCTGCCCATCATTTTCGCTACCCCTTTTCACTCCCTCCTCAGGCTCAGAGGAGCCTCAAGTCTCAACACATATCGATTGCCATTCAGCCTTTTCAACCCCCCCCCCCCCCCCCCCATCTCCATCCATTTTTCAACAACATATAACATCTTCCATCTTTTTTTCTTTTTTTTTTAGAGCCCCAGGTCAATAGTCAAACAAAGATGCTCCCTCTAGACTGGCAAGCCGTGCAATGGGACAGCGGATGCGGGGATGGCATCTTTATAACCATCATGCTACACGGCAAACGTTTTCGCGTATCTCTACTTCCCACTTCCTCCCCCGATACCATGGAAGGGCTTCTCATCTCAAGATTCGACTCGATCCCATATGAAGATGAAGAACAATCTTTCGCCATTCAACGCGAAATCGAGTTACTTGTCTACGAGGCTGGAGGATCGATCTGGACTCAGCTAGCTCCCCCCACTCTCGACGAGCCAGAGCCTTCGGATTTGCACTCTCATCTGTACCCGGAGACCTTCGCCTTCCGCTTCGTTACAAAGGATGAGAAATGGGAATTGATACCAGACCAAATAGAAGGAGAACCCGATCACCACCATCCTTCCGGTAACAGAATTGTTAACGACATAGGATTGCCTCAATATTCTTCCAAAGACATCCGTGTACTCGAAATCATCTCTGGGCAGGGGGATATCACCAAAGTTGCGGTAGGAGGAACAGAGATGTGTTGTAAGAGCGGCGATAAGGCTTTCTTCAAGGGCCTTGAACGCGAATTCCACTGTCTTCGTACGGTCGCGAGATCGCACCTCGCTCATTCGATTCGAGTACCCAAACTTCTTGGTCTAGTCACGTCGGCGGAGACGGGGGAGATTATTGGTATTCTGGAAGAATACATTCCTACGGGGAATCCATATACCCTGGGGAATCTGGAGGACAAAGAGGGGTCAGAGCATGAGGGAGCGGAGGATGAGGGAGTGGAGGTTGAGGCAATAGAGGCTTCGCCGGAAAGAAGGAAGAAGTGGGGGGCTCAAGTCCAGGAGACGGTTGATTTACTTCATGAAATCGGGGTTATATGGGGAGATGGAAAGCCGCACAACGTGCTCATACACAAGGAAACGGATGATGCATGGGTTATTGATTTTGGGGGTGGTTATACACATAATTGGGTCGACAAGGAGTTGATGGAATCTCGGCAAGGTGATGAGCAGGCTGTTGGCAAGATTCTCGAGTTCTTGGAAGCTCAATGAGACTCAATACGGGGAATGACAACCCTGTCGTACACGTGTGCCGCAATGGTTCCTTAGGCTACGACCTTGGCTATGATATGGGAATTAGGCCAGATTATCGGAAAGCCCTCTTCCACGAAAAGATTCTGGGTGGGAGTCATGGCTTTGTTATGACCCTTGTGAAATTGTAGAAGAATGTGCATGACAAGGCGATCATAGCGTTGCCGGCTGTATCAGCAGCAAACAGCGTAAATGCCCACAGTCGCTTCGAAAAAAGTATGCAGTTAGGATTAGATATGTTTTCGATTGCTTGTTATCAATATTTAGCTTGGATAAAGGGTCCCGTCGGTGGCTTGTGAGATGTTTTCTAACGTTTGCGTTGGCCCGTTTCATTGTCTTACACTGTTTAATATTTATAAAGGCCTGCTACACCTTAATCATCAATAACTTAACAACTGTCAAAGATTTTATTAAAAGCTACCCTAATTCCAAATCTAAACTCAATTCTACATCTTCTTCACAGGTCCTTGTATTATGGCCGGTGTTACCGCACCGTCCACAGCGTCGCTGGCGCGGCGCACCTAGCTCACTACCATTCCGATTTTTCGACTTATCTAACCATACCTAATCTTCTACATCCCTTTAAGCACCTTCCTATAACAAGCCTCACGGTCGTAGGCACAAAGACTAAACTATAAAAAAAAGGTCGTAATAGTTTATATTTTTAAAGCTAAAGGCTAAGCTTATATTAAAAACGCTAAATAATATTTATATTATTAAGTTGTTTAAAAGTTACTTTTATAAATTTTAAGAAATAATTATATATTTAAAATTAATTAAAGTAGTAAAAAAAAGCTAAATATATAAAAATACTATTATAGTTATATAATATTTTTTCCTTGTATATAATAGTTTGCGGTTATATTTTGTTATGTTTAAGCGACTTTTAAGGGCTTAAATAAATGAGCTATATTATATTAGCCGAGCCTTTTCACTATGTTAGCTTAAAACCCACTTAGCTATATGTTAGTTTAACCACCTAACAAGGGGTTATTTTACTTTATATACTAACCTTTATAAATACCTTTATAATATATAATAATATATAAAAAAAATTGTAAATAATTATTAAAGCTGTTTTAATTAATTGTTTTATTATTTTTTGCGATTATTTTAATGTTATAAAAGTAATTATTTAGCTTATTTATTTAATTTTAATTATATTATAATAAAAGTATTAGCAGTAATAATTTAGCAGTAATATATTATTTTAAATAATATTAAATTTGCTTAAAGTTATTAAAAACGTAGTTTTATATAATAGCAACTTATAATAAATAAAAAAAATTATTATTATTTTTACTTTAATAGTTAAAAAAACTATTAAAAACTTTAGCGCTTATTTTTTAATTTAAATATTTTAACCTTTAGCTTAACCTTTATTTATAACTTTTATTTATAACTTTTATTTATAACCTTTGCTTTAACTTATACTTTAACATTTTAATTTTTATTTTAACTTTTATTTTAACTTTTATTTTAACTTTTATTTTAAGCTATTATATAAACTTATAATAATAAAGTTTTTATTAAAGATAAAAATTTTAATAAAAGTAATAATATAATTATAAACTTTAAATGCATTAATTTTAAGCAAGAAAACATTAAAATCGCCGGCAGTATATAAAAATAAAAAAAAATCGTTATATTTAAAAAATAAGTATTAAATAAGTTATTTTGCTTAAGTTATAATATAAAAGTTATACTTTATCTTTAAGCAACTTTTAAATTTTTATTATAATTTTTAGCTTTAGCGCTTGTTTTAAAATAAGCTTATATATTCTTGTTTAAAAAGGCCGCAAAAATATAAACAGCAGGCTTAGTTGCTTTTAACTTTTTTAAACAAAATATTAATATAAATAAAAAAAAAAAATTACCTTTTATAAATAAAAAAAAAGTAAAACATATATTTTTAAGCTGTTATTATTAACTAAATAAAAAATAAGGCTTGCTTAAAAATAAAAAAGTTATTAAATTTATTTAAATCTAAGGTATATTTTAAAGCTTTTAAATATTTTAGCTTTTATAGCTTTACGCTTAAAATATTTAATACCTTTAAACTTGTTGGAATACTAGTGTTAACTGCGTACAAGGCTACTACTTTTGGTTACGTACGAAGTTATTTATATATAGGTTAGACTAACCTACTAGCTTAACTAATTAGGCGGTATATATACGCAAAATTCTTTTTTTTAAAGAGAATTCTTTATATAAAGGTTTTATTTTTTTATTATTTAGCTAAATAAATCGATAAATATAGTTATTTATTTTATTTATTTGTTTATATATAATATTATACCTTTTAACTATTTAATATTAATTAATGTTTTTAGCTAAAAAATATAAATTAGCAAAAGTAAAGACAAAATTTTAACCTTAATATATAGGCCTTATATTTTATATTATATTTTAGTTTTTTTAGTAAAAACTAACAAGAAAAAAAGATTAATTATTTTAACGTGCTTAAGTATAGCTTTTTATACGAAAGTTTAATTAATAGCGCGTAATTATACTACTTTTAATTATTATTATATAAACTACGCAAAAGTTTATATAACGATTTAAACTTTTTATTTATTATTATATCGAATAATAAATAATCGCATAAAAGTTTTTTAAATTAAACTTTTTAAAATGTTAAAGACTTTTTATACGTGTTTATAATAAAAAAAATTATTAAATATACTAGTATTTTTTTATTTGCTATATAAAAAATAATTAATTTTTATATATATAATAATATTTTATATAACTTTAATAAAGCAACTTAAAAAAAAATTAATACTTAAGTTATATATTTATATATAAAATATAATTAAAGCTTATATAAGCTTAAAGACTTTTAAAAAATATTAGCAGAAAACTTTAAGTTAATTAAAATATAAACTTTGCAGGTAATTAATATTAAAATTATCGGCAAAATTTATAATATATTTTATATAAAAGGTATTTATAATTAAAAACTTATACTGCGTTTAAAAAAAAACTACATTGTATAACTAGCAGAAAGTAATTTTATTTTAGCATATAAACCTTAGATTTTTATATAAAAGTCTTAAACTTAATCTACTTTACTAAAAAAAAAAAAAATCGCATAACTACTTTTTTTTTTTACTTTAAGCTAGCAACTTTATAATTAAAGCTTTAGCAATAATAATTTTTTTATATAATAAAATAGCTTTGCTATATTTATTTTTAAAACAAAAGTATAGTTTTAAAAAAATTATTATATATAAAGTATTAATAAAATATTAAAAGCATATTTTTAAAAAATAATTTTATTTATAAAATATTATTAATTTATTACATTAATATATAAGCTAACTATATAAGCTAAAAATATATTATACTTTTAATAAATAATAAAATATTTAGTTTTATAATATTTTTTATAAATTTTTAAGCAGTAACTAATATTTTATATAATATTAAATACTAAAATATTTATATTTTAAATTAAAATTTTATTTATATATAATATTTAAAACAGGACTATTTTAGCAGTAAAATATTAAATATTTTTAAAAACCTAGCAAAAAAAGAAAAATTATTTTAAAAAGCTATATAACCTGCTTTATAATAAAGCATAATAATTTATTAATTTTTGCTAAAAAATAAAAATTATAAAAAACTAGTTTTATGCTATATTTTTAATTATTTTAATTAATTATATAAAAAATTATTATATATATTATATTAGCTTTAATTATATATAAAAAAAAATATATAATATTATAAATTTATATTTTAATATAATTATAAACTATAATTAATATTAAACTAATTAAACAAATATTATTTTTATATAAATATATAAATAAAAGAAAAATATTATTTTATATAAAGTTTTAAAAATTATAATTAATAAGCTATTAAAGATATAAAAAATATTTAAGGTAAAATATTTAAAAAAAATATATTTTAATATAACTATTATATAAGCATATAAAAATATGCTAAAATTTAAAATAGCTTTTATTTTTTAAAAACTTATATATAAAGGCTTTTTTTTTTAATTTTTACTTGTGCTTTTAAGTTAAAGGCAGTTTATTAAATAAATATTTTATATAAAAGGCAAAAGATATATATTATATAAACCGGCGCTATAATTAAGCTAATCGTTATTTTATATAATATAAAAGCATTAAATAATATTTTTATAATATATAAAAATAATATTTTAATTAAAATTATATAAATATTTATTTATAAAAAAATATATATATAAAGAAAAAATATTTTATCTACTAAAAAAAAGATTATTAGTTAAACTATTATATTTTTTAAAAAAGGTTTTATATAAAAAGTTAATATTT
Source organism: Xylaria sp. FL1042 (assembly GCA_022495085.1). Taxonomy (NCBI): domain Eukaryota; kingdom Fungi; phylum Ascomycota; class Sordariomycetes; order Xylariales; family Xylariaceae; genus Xylaria; species Xylaria sp. FL1042. The sequence continues at coordinate 49,434 of MU380376.1, forward strand.
TAATATATATAAAATAATATTTAGTAATAAACTAACGCTAGCAAAATTCTTTATTTATTTTACTAAATATAAAAGCTATTTAAATTTGCACAAAAAAAAAAAAATAATTTTAATATATATAATAAAAATATAATATAATATTTTATAAATAATATATTTATATATTATATAACTTAAAAAAATATTTAAGCAATAATAATAAATTAACTTTTAAACTAATTTATATTTAATAACTAATATTATATAAAATATTAAAACATTATTTAAAATATAAGCGTTTTAAAATTTTTAACTATAAAAAAGCTGTAAATAAAAGCGTATATATAAAATAACTTTTATATAAAAATTATATAAGCTTTTAAAATAGCAAAAATAAGTTTTAGTAAAAATTATATAATAATATTTATTAAAATAATAAAAATTAATAATTAAATCGGTTATATAACGTTTTATATATTAAATACTTTTACGTTATTTTTATTTTTATTAAAAGATATAAACTGCTTAAAAATATATTTTAATAATATAAAAAATATTATTATATAAAAAAATAAAGCTATTATTTTTATTATATATAAATAAAAATATTTTTTTTTTAATATTAATTTATATAAAATAGCTAATTATTTTATTAAGACTAAACTATAACGCTTATACCGATATTTTAAATATTTTTATATAAAAAGATTATATAAAATACTTTTTTACGCAAAATATAAAATTAAACAACTAATTTTAAAAAAAATCTAAAAGTTTTATTATTATTGCTAAACATATAATAAAATTATTAAAATACTAGTGTTAACTGCGTACGAGGCTACTGCTTTTAATTATATATAAAGCTATTTATACATAGGTTAAACTAACCCACCAGCCTAACTAATTAAGCAGTATACGTACGCAAAATTCTCTTTCTTAAAAAGAATTCTTTATATAAAAGTTTTACCTTTTTATTATTTAGCTAAATAAATTAATAAATATAATTATTTATCTTACTTATTTATTTATATATAATATTATACCTTTTAGCTACTTAATATTAATTAATATTTTTAGTTAAAAAATATAAATTAGTAAAAATAAAAATAAAATTTTAACTTGATTATATAAATTATATATTTTATATTATATTTTTGTTTTATTAGCAGTATTAATAAACAAAAAAAATTAATTGTTTATATAAAAACTAGCTTGTTTTTATTTAGCTGTTTAATTAATAGCGCGCAATTATGCTATTTTAATAATTATTATATAAACTGCGCAAAAGTTTATAATATAACTAACTTGTTATATACTTAATTATATTAAATAATAGTTTATTATATAAAGGCTATTAAAAGCAAGCGTATAAAAATGCTTAAGCTTTTAAAAAATAATTTTAAATATTTTTATATAACGCTTTATATATATTTATAATTTAAAAAATTACTAAATATATAAATATTTTTAAAGCTGTTATATAAAAAATAATTAATTTTTATATATATAATAATATTTTATATAATCTTAATATAGCAACTTTAAAAAAAATTAATGCTTAAACTATATATTTATATATAAAATATAATTAAAGCTTATATAAACTTAAAAACCTTTAAAAAATATTAGCAAAAGATTTTAAATTAGCTAAAATATAAAAACTATAGTTTATTAATAATAAGCTTATTATAAAAATTTATAATATATTTTATATAAAAAATGTTTTAAATTATAAGCTTATAATATATTATAAAAAAAACTATATTATAGAATTTATAAAAAGTAAATATATTTTAGCATATAAATTTTAAATTCTTATATAAAGGTTTTAAATTTAATCTGCTTTATTAAAAGAAAAAAAAGTTATATAACCACTTTTTTTTTTTATTTTAAGCTAATAGCTTTATAGCTAAAGCTATAATAATAATAATCTTTTTATATAATAAAATAGCTTTATTATATTTATTTTTAAAATAAAGGCATAGTTTTAAAAAAACTATTATATATAAAATAATAATAAAGCATTAAAAGCATATTTTTAAAAAATAATCTTATTTATAAAACGTTATTAATTTATTATATTAATATATAAACTAATTATATAAGCTAAAAGTATATTATACTTTTAATATATAATAAAATATCTAGTTTTATAATATTTTTTATAGACCTTTAAGCAGCAACTAATATTTTATATAATATTAAATATTAAAATATTTATATTTTAAATCAAGATTTTACCTATATATAATATTTAAAATAAAATTATTTTAGCAGTAAAATATTAAATATTTTTAAAAACTTAGCAAAAAAAAAAAAACTATTTTAAAAAGCTATATAATTTATTTTATAATAAAGCATAATAGTTTATTAATTTCTGCCGAAAAATAAAAATTATAAAAAACTAGTTTTATGCTATATTTTTAATTATTTTAACTAATTATATAAAAAATTATTATATATACTATATCGGCCTTAATTATATATAAAAAAAAACATATAATATTATAAATTTATATTTTAATATAATTATAAACTATAACTAATATTAAATTAATTAAACAAATATTATTTTTATATAAATATATAAATAAAAGAAAAATATTATTTTATATAAAGCTTTAAAAATTATAATCGATAAGCTGTCGAAAATATAAAAGATATTTAAAGCAGAATATTTAAAAAAAATATACTTTAATATAATTGTTGCATAAGCATGCAAAGATATACTAGAATTTAAAACAGCTTTTATTTTTTAAAAACTTATATATAAAAGCTTTTTTTTTAACCTTTGCTTATGCCTTTAAGTTAAAAGTAGTTTATTAAATAAATATTTTATATAAAAAGCAGAAAATATATATTATATAAACTAGCGCTATAATTAAGCTAATTATTATTTTATATAATATAAAAGCACTAGATAATACTTTTATAATATATAAAAATAATACCTTAGTTAAAATTATATAAATACCTATTTATAAAAAGATATATATATAAAAAAAAAATGCTTTATTTGCTAAAAAAAAAATTGTTAGTCAAGCTATTATATTTTTTAAAAAAGATTTTATGCAAAAAGTTAATATTTTAATATATATAAAATAATATTTAGCAATAAACTAACGCTAGTAGAATTCTTTATTTACTTTATTAAATATAAAAGCTATTTAAATTTATATAAAAAAAAGAAAAAAAAAAACAATTCTAATATATATAATAAAAACATAATATAATATTTTATAAATAATATATTTATATATTATATAATTTAAAAAAATATTTAAATAATAATAATAGATTAACTTTTAAATTAATTTATATTTAATAATTAGTATTATATAAAATATTAAGGCATTATTTAAAATATAAGCGCTTTAAAATTTTTAACTATAAAAAAGCCGCAAATAAAAGCGTATATATAAAATAACTTTTATATAAAGATTATATAAGCCTTTAAAACAGCAAAAATAAGCTTTAGTAAAAGTTATATAATAATATTTATTAAAATAATAAAAATTAATAATTAAATCGGTTATATAATATTTTATATATTAAATACTTTTATATTAACTATTTTTATTTTTATTAAAAAATATAAACTACTTAAAAATATATTTTAATAATATAAGAAATATTATTATATAAAAAAACAAAGTTATTATTTTTGTTATATATAAATAAAAATATATTTTTTTTAATATTAGCTTATATAAAGCAGCTAGTTATTTTATTAAAACTAAACTATAGCGCTTATACTAATGCTTTAAATATTTTTATATAAAAAAACTATATAAAATACTCTTTTGCGCAAAATATAAGATTAAACAATTAATTTTAAAAAAAATCTAAAAGTTTTATTATTATTATTAAACGTATAATAAAATACTACGCTATTTTAAGTTTATAATTAAAAATAACTATAAATTTAATTATAAAATAGTAATAAATATTATATAAATAAATAATAGATTTATATTATATATTATTAATATTATAATATTATTTTAAGCAGCTATTTTTTTAAAATTAATATTTATATAAAACGTTTAAAAAGTATTATATAAATGCTAGATTAATATTTATTAAAAACCTTTAAATATTGTTATATATAACCTTAGAATTAATTTTTTATTAGATAAATTTTAGAACTACGCGAAAATAACAAGCGTATAATGCTAGAAAATGCTTATTAAAATATATTAAGCAGTTAAAAAAATAAAACAAGCGTATAAACTGTTAAAACATATATATAATATTCTTTAAAAAAAAATTAATATATATATAAATAATAAGTTAATTTTATAAATAGCAGTAAAAGCGTTAAATAATATAACTAGGCTAAATAGCTTTATACTAATTTTTTTTATTTTTAAAGTATATTTTTATATTAATAAAAATTTTTTTTTTTTTTTAGCTTTTATATAAAAAAAAGCTGCTATTTAAAAAGCAATAAAAATATTACGTAAAAACTATACAAAAATTAAAATTAGCTATGCGATTAAAAAATAAAATAGTTTATTATTATATAATATATTTATTTTTTTGCTTTATAGCAAAGTTTTTATATAAAAAAAAAATAAAAAATAAAAAAAACTATATAAAATTAAAGCAATTAAAAAATCAAATATAATTATTGCTTTAATTAATGGCTTAATTTATTTTTAATATATATAAATTAAGTTATATTATTGCACGATAAATGCTTAAGAAAAAGACTTAGAAAATAATAATATATAATTAATATAGCTAATAATAGCGTAAAAAAAACGCGGCCAGCTAAAAAAAAAACCTGCTACTTATTTATTATATAAAAATAAAACAGCTTAAATCTTTTTAACTTTAAAAAAATAATAAGTTTTTAAGCTAGCTATTAAGCTTTACGCAGATAAAATTATTATAACCTTTAAAAAAGCATTTAAAAAATTAAATATAATAAAAATTAATAAACTTATTATACGAAATATTTTTAAATTTATTGCATATAATTTAGATATATATAAAAAAAAGCATATTTTTAAATCTTGCTTTATATAAAAAATAAAAAAAAAAAATACTAAGCTATATAAAAAATTAAAACTAGTTATATAAAAATATAATAACGCTAAAAAGAATATAATTTTTATTTAATTATTAATAATTTAATAAATAAGTTAATAATTAATATTAGCTTTTAAATTTATTTTTATATAAAACTTTAAAATATTATATAAGCTTAAAAATATTATTTAAGCTTATATTTAATTAAAAAATAAGCTATCGCGTAATATTTATGCCTATTTATTTTTAAAGCTAAAAAATAAATACTTTTTAAAAATTATTTTATATATTATATAACTTTTTTATAGCTTGGCTAAGTTTAAGTTATATTAATTTAAAACTTATTATTAATATTATAAAAAAAAGCTTAAAATATAAATATTTATATATAACTTATATTTATTATTTATATATAATAGCTTAAATATTTTTAAGATTATTAAAATATAAATAAATAATATTTTAAGCTTTATAACGCTAAAATTCTTGTTACGCAAAAAAAAAAAGCTTAAACAAGCAAAATTTTATATAAAGCTAAAAAAAACCCTGTTTTTTAATTATTTTATCGAGTTTAATAGCAGAAAGATTTTTTTATATAAAAATAATATTATAATAACCTAAAAAAGCTAAGCTAAAAATCTAGCTAAAATTAACTTTTATATAAAAAAATCTGCGCAAGCTTATATTTTTTAATAAGCTTAAAAAATATATATTAATAATATATGCTAACTAAAAGCTGCGTATAATTTTGCTATTGCAGCTTAAATAATTAATTTATAATTATATAATATTAAAGCATTAAATAAATAAATTAAATAGCAAATAAATAACTTAAGTTAAAAACTTATATTTATTTTTTTTAATTTTAATTATATAAAGCTGTTTATTTTTATAAATAGCTTATTTACTAATAATTTAAATATAATATTTTAATTTAAATTTATTATTATATTAGTAGTTAAAACATATATAAAAAATATAATAAATTTAAATTTTAAAATTAAAAGTAATATTATATATTAAAACTTAAGCAAATATAAGCGCGTTATATAAAACGTTTTAGCTAGTAAGTTATATAATATAATAAGCAGTTTTAATAATATTATTACTTTTTATATAACCTTTTAAAAAATTATAAAAATATTTAACTTGCTTTTAATTTTAATTATTTTATGCTTAAACTTAAAATTATTATATAACTATTTAGTTAAACTAAAAATAATGTAAAAAAAAAAATTAATAATTAATATTATATTTTTTTAAAAATCGTATAAAAAAAAAAAATCTTTAAAATATAATAAATTAATAATAAAAACAACTTAGCAGATATATTTACTAAGCGTACGCTAAACTAAGCGTTAAAAACTCTAGTTTTTATAAATAAGCTGCTTATATAAATTAAAGCATTTATTAAAAAATTATAAAAAATACGCTTATATAATAAAAAGCAGCCAGTAATTAAATTATAGCAAAAAAAGCAAGCATTATATATAAGCGTTAAAAAAGATATTATATATAAATATTAAATAAAATATTATATATAAGCATTAAAAAAAAAAAAAAAGCATAAAAAA